>CAUYQG010033055.1:0-50200 GCA_963574415.1 Tarsius wallacei
ACCTCCAATATGACCCTGAAATCCCCCTACTGGGAATATATTCGCAGGATCTCAGATCACTCTATGAAAAAGATACCTGCACATGCATGTTTATTGCAGCATTATTTACAATAGCAAAAACATGGAACAAACTGTGCTGCCTATTTAAAGAGGACTGGATTAAAAAAATGTGGTACATATACGCAATGGAATATTACACAGTCATAAAAAGGACAAAATTATAAACTTCACAGCAACTTGGATGGACTTAGAGGTTATAATATTGAGTGATCTATCACAGAAACAAAGAACCAAGTATCACATGTTCTCACTCATAAGCGGACCTTGAACAACTATCATAATACTTTAAGAAAGGGATTGGCAGTAGTGGGAAACTTCCAGAGGAGGGGGGAGGCACATCTTATCAACAAGGGTACCTGCATAATGAACATTTGTATACTCCACATCTTTAAAATCAAAAATTAAAATAAAATAAAAAACAAAAACAAACAGAAAACAAACAGTACCAAAACAAGACAAAAGAGGGAAGGAAGAATATCCAGAACAAGTGGAATAAATAGAAAACATTCACAAAATGGTAGCTTGTAACCCAAATATGTCAGCGATGATATGAAATGCAAATAGACTAAATGATCCAGTTAAAAGGCAAATGCAATAAATGTTTAAAGTGATGGATATGCCTATTACCTTGAGTTGATCATTACACAATATATACATGCATCGAATCATAAACATGTATGATTTTGTGTTGATTACAAATAAAATAAAACTGTTTTAAAAAGCAAAACATAAAGATTGTCAGTTTGGCTCAACAGACCAAAACACAAGAATATGCTGTTTAATGGAGATACATCCTAACTATAAGAATAAAGACAAAATTAAAAATAAAAGGGTAATAAATTGAAAATAAAATAGTAATAATGATAATAATAAAAAAAGAATAATGGGCAGGATGCACTATGCAAGCACCACACTGAAGAAAGCTGAATTTACAGCAAACATTATTGCTAAAGAAGTACATTTTCTATTAATAAGAGGTTAAATTCCTCAGGAGGAAACCACAAAAATGATTTTCTACTTAACATTAGTGCTTGCATACTTCTTCCACGTTTGCAAGAATGAGTAAAACTAACATTTAAGTCCTCATGATGGCCAAACACAATTCTAAGCACTTTCTACACACTAGCTCATTGAATTCTCACAACCACCCCATGATGCATTCTTGATTTTTATCCTCATTTTACAGATGAGACGGCTGAGGCATGGAGAGGTTGCTAACTCATGAAAAAAGAGAGTAATGTGGGATTACCAGGAGAAAGGTGAGGGGAGGGGGCAGTGAAGGGGAAAGAATGAATATAAAGTCAGTTGTTACCACTGAACTCTATACTTTAGTGAGTAAGAAGTGGAGCTGGGATTAAACCCAGGGAGTCTAGTCTGTGAGTTATGAGAATAAATATTTGAGTAGAAAGAGTTTACATGGACAATAACTCGTGGCTTTCTCTCTGGGGCACATTTCCAACCAGATTACCATGGATGAGATAGGGCCTAAGATAGTCTTTTCCCTCTGCTTCAGAAATGATTCTAGATTTTTTTCTATCTCTTCCGTTTCAAACTCCTCTAAAATCCAAGATATGGCATTTTTTCCTCATGCTGAACTCAGATTTCTCTTGAATAGCATTAACCCAAGAACAAGTGAATAGATTAGGGGGTGGGGAGATCCCTTCAAAGCCTTCCTCGTGGACAGAGTTGAGAGACCTTCTTGTTCTAGAATGTTCTTCTATGCCAGGAAACATCTCAACATAGCTAGATTTTAAATGAATGCACGACTTGTATTCAGTTATTTTCTTCCATCAGTCAGCTGAAAACATCTACCAGGAAAAATTTCTGTTTCTCTCTCTCTCTCTCTCTCTCTCTCTCTCTCTCTCTCTCTCTCACACACACACACACACACACACACACACACACACACACACACACAACACTCACTCACTCACCACTCTCTCCCTTCCTAAAACTCTGAAACCCATCGCCTTCTGAACTTTCTGAACAGAAAGAACATGGCTTCCAGGATTTATAAATAGAGGTCTATATTATTCCTCACGTCCATCCAAGCTCTGTCTGGTTCCAATTTCCAGGAATGAGGCTTTTTGAGGAAGGAGGTCATGAAGCCATGTGTGTTATTGGAAACTTCATTAGTTTCTTTTCGTGGGACCCCATGAGAGTAAGAACCATATCTGCTTTTGCCTATGGTTTATCTTTAGTAAGTAACATGGAAGCATAATGGCATTCCTTGAATAAACAAGGAAATAAACAAATGAAGAAACCTCTGTGACCCCGCCTCCTACTGCTTTCCACCTTGCTCACTCCACTGCTGCTGCACTACCCTCCTTACTTTTCTTGTCTCAGTCCTTTTGCACATGCTGTTCCCTCTGCCTGAAATGCTTTTCCCCACTTATCAGCTCTTTTATTACTGTAAGCTTTTTACCAAAACCTCACTTTCAAGGAAAGTCTTCCCCATCTATGCCCACTAAAATCGAACATCTCTGCCTCAGAAATTTCTCTCTTCCTCTTGATTTTATTTTTCTCTTGGCATTACCTCAAATGCATGAAAACTTTACTTATCATGCCTATTGTGTGTCTGCCTCCCTAGATAGCCAGTTCCACAGGAGTAATGGCTTTTAAATTTTCTTCACACCTAGGACAGTACCTGCCCTTAGTAAGTGTTCAGTAAATATTAGTCAAATGAATGAATGCAAGAGCCTAAAACACATAACCCATTTTCCTGGGTTTGAAGCCCAGAAATGGGAATTCATTCTCCAGACTGTTGTTTCGTGTTCACATACATTTTGGGAGTTTTGCTGAATTTATCTGAGCTTCAGTTTCTTCAAGTGTTAAACTGGGGCCAAGAGTAATTAGTAACATAAATTAATAACCGTAAATCATAGATGGGGACTATCTCACAGGATAATTCTGAGGGTTTGCAGAAGACAATGGATGATCACTAAGTTGTCTACCGTGTCAGCTATCGTGATCTGAGAGATGGAAGGAAAGGAAAAAAAAGCCGGGTTTCAGGTTTCTTTGAGGAACAGAATGATCAGTTGGTTGCTTTTGGCATTCTAGTCTAGATAAAAAAATTTGTGGCACTTCTGCTAAGCAAAAATTGACTTCTTTTTGCCTTTCAAAATACCAGTCTGTAGATTTTATAGGAAGAAGGAAAAAAGAAAGTAGAGGAGAGGTTGGGCATCTTGAACTATAAATATAGAATGTATAGTTGTGTGTGTGTGTACATGTGTGTGTGTGTGTGTGTGTGTGTGTGTGTGTGTGTGTGTGTATGTGATTGCATGCACAATATTGTTTAGGGGTGATGGTGATTCAGTCATTGTGATATTTGTTTAATGTGTTCCATTATAGGATATTTGGTGCTATTTCATTTGCACCGCCATATCTGATGTCAAGTGAACATGTAATTCCTAGATGTAGGATAATTGTTACTACGAAATAGTTCATGAGAAAAATTTCTTGACAGTGTTAAGCAGCAGTATGGAAATTACTCAAGAGACAAGTGTATTTTTTAAAAAAATAGAATAACTTCTAACTAAAATAACTATAATGAATATGCTAGCAACAACCTTGATGTATTCATTTGGACATTTTCCACATCCCAAGTGATTAGTCTAATACCAATTAGAGCATCACAGATTGCTATTATCTTCTTGCATTATTATTTTCAGGAATTAATTCTGTTTTAAAAATCAGACCTTTTCCAAATGAGAATAAATTTAAATATCTGAGGTGAAAATGTGAAGCTGAATGTCAGGACCCATGCATATCTATAATTTCAAATTCTATAACCACAGAATTATGGGAAGAATCCTAGAAAAATTAAAAATGGATGAACTGACCTTTGGGGTCACCTAACCATTCCCATGGCTATTTATGGAGAATCCAAGTCATAGCTCTTGTTTTCTTTCTTCTGAAACTACTTAGCACTTTCTCCCTCATTTTCATTCATTCATTCACTTACTCGCTTGTTCATTTATCTACCTATCCATCCATCCATTGTTCCAGTTTTTCATTTAATACATATCAGGCATAATTTATGTACCTGAAATGCTGCTTAGCACAGAAAACAAAAATTTCTCCAGAACCTCATATTTTAGTGAAGGAAACAAACAGGTTAATAAATAATCATACTATGATGAAACATGACAAAATACTGACTGAATGAATCATGAAGTGGTAACATTTCTTCTGGGCTTTAAAACAAGCGTATTTCAGGGAAAACTAAAATGAACATAAAGATAAGGAGACGTGAATGGATTTATCAAGTCCCAGGAGTAGCAAATAGTTCGGCATGGGTAGAGCTGAGCTTATGTGTTCTGTGGAGAGGCTGGGAAGAAGGGGAGACGAAGCTGGGTGGTGAAGGACCTTATCAATCATAAGCAAGACTTTAGATTGTCTGTAATAAGACACGATTATAGGTTTTTCTTTTCAGGAAGATAGTGGCAAAGAAGAGGGGGAGCTGTAAGAGATAAGGCAAATCGGAGAGGAAAAACAGGAGGTCACTGCAATTGTAAAAACCAGATGGAAGAAAGACTTTGATTAAGAAAACAGTAGTGAGACAGAGAGTAGGAGGTAGATTAGAAAGATGACTCGAGACTGATTTGAGATAAAACATATAGAAACATGTTAAGTCATTCTTGAAAATATTCACTGGGGATACATGAAATAAAAGAACATTCCGTGAAAGAGTTTCCATACTTTTGAGCAATGTAAAGGAAATGAAGGACTCGGAATGTAGAAGTGGTATATTTCTTCGCCTCCTCCTTGCTTTTTCAAAAGAATATGAAACTCTTCTACATTTTCTTGAGCGTCATCCTTCATCTTAGGCCACAAGTGTACACTGCAAGACACGACACTGACCTGCTTCATGATTGTGTGTTGGCTCTGATACAGCTGAATAAAGTCAACTAGACTCAGTGACCAAAACACAGAAGTTTTGCCCTTTCTCACACCATAGTTTTAATCTTACATTTCTTGGTTTGGTAGGGAGAGGCCAAAGTTAGTAATGATGGGGGGAAAAGAGTCTATTCTTATTGCTCAAAAACACAAAATGTTTGCAAAATTGGAAAATATATTTTTCTGTTATTATGTGATTAGTCTTTTTTTGCTGTTAGTTTGATCTAGTCTGAACTCTCGGATTTATGTAGGAAATGCTTAACTTTATTTTCGATTTATACTATCTCTGTCCAAGTCTAAATCACTAGCTCCTTCATAGGAATTATTATTATGTATTATTGTTATTCATAGTTTTTCAATCATTAAATCATTATTCAAGCATTTGAAATTAAAATAATACATTTTGATATCTCTGGTGTACTTTGGGAAAGAGGTTGTTAAAAAAAAACTTTTGAACGTCTATATATCATAAATTACAACCAAAATGTGCCATGGATCCCATTCAGACTGTGACTTAACATTACACAATTGATAATGAGTAGAGAGTAACAAAGTTGGCTTGAAAAATTAATGCCCCTGGGTAACTACACCCACACATTGGTTAAATGACTTGGTTCTACTTACCAGCCTTGAAGTGTGAGTGATTCAAATTCATGCCTCAGCAAGTTATACATTCCTGTAGGCACAGATGTTCAGGAAAGTCTATGAATAGTTAAGAGCACAGATATTAACTCTGAAATTTAATTGACTATTAATTGAATACATAACATTGTTTTTCTCAGTTTTAAGCGTTTACATTAAAATGATTCTCTGTTGATTTCTGTACTTTCTCCTTTGTTTTTAATGGTTTTTTTTAAAGTTGCGCAGAATGCTTCCCAAATATTTATGAGAAATGTTTACTATTCTTGTTTTGATCTCTCATGAAAATGATTGATTTATGGGTATATGAGTCTTTGAAATGAAAAATAATGTACTGAGTTTATAATCCTTATGATAGATACAAAACTATTCCCATTGTAAGCTTTTTCTGAAGGTAAAAGAAGTTATTGTGTTGCTGTTCCATTACGCTTGTTGAAGTTTTCCCTTTTTCTTAGGTTTGTTTTCTGTAATAATCTGTTGAACAGTAGAGTGCCTGATATGTGTTTGTTCCTAAGGCAAATATGTAAAACTCTTCAAGTTCGAATGGAGAAGTAGACAGAAAAAGATTCTGCTGTACCTGATGACAATTTTTTATTTTTCCACATTCAAAAAAATGTTGGTTCCCTGTTGGAGCACTAGTTTTGGCAAATTCTAGTGTTGGTTGGATTCTAAGGAAGAGACAGAAGTTTCATTGAGAAGTAAAGATCCAAAACAACTCCAGAAATGAGCTCCCGTCTTGGTTTATTTCCCACAGAGCAGCAGGTGTGTACACCGTGTTAATAGGATTAATGATGACCCACTCTTTCTCATAATTACCATTAGCATTCTAATTTTCCTGACTTCAGGGGGAGATGATGAACTTTAGGGGATCAGAGGGCAAAGAACTGCCTCAGTGGTCAGTAAAGAAAGGCATTGAATTATCTTTATATTAAAGTGGGGAGAGACATCATTCTTCAAACTAATGTGAAAACCTGACATTGAACAAATTGACCACAAAGAGCCAATATGTTATTATTAGTGAGCCTAACATTTTCACATATAATGTCTCTGCAGTATTGCTTTCCCGAGAATAGAAAATAGTATAAAACTCTGGGTGTATTTCAGGATTTCAGTTAGTGTTCAACCTCTGATTATTTGGAAATTAGCATGAAATGTACCGAGCCAGCAGGCTATCACTTAATCTCCGTAAACCAAATGAACTCTGTGTTCTTACCTAATGGTCCATTCTTTACATATTTAAATTGTCCCATAATTGTATGTTATGTCATACTCGCATCTAAGCAATTACAAATAGCTAGATTTAAAGATTTATATTTTTGTCAACTTTGGACATTTGAGACTACTGGACCGTGATGATGATTAGAACAATTCAGGAAGGATTACATCTAGGAGATAGAAAAACAAAACAAAAAATGAAAGCGCCCAACATGTTAAATATCGCTATGTATATTGGCCTGTTCTCCAAAAAACTGATATTTGGGAATTATAGAAAGAGATTTTTTGTAGAAGATCTACCACATATGGGATGATCATTATTTTATTTTATGGAAGAAGATAGGGATGGAGAAGAGGGAGTATGTGCCGTTTCTGGTTAGTTCTCAAAAACTTCTGTTACTAGCTTTGTTCCTCCACAAGTTAGATCCGGACCTTTTAAAAGTGGCAGCAACATATTCTTCATTCAGACAGGAATCTCAAGGAAAGATTGTCACTGAGAGCCATTAGTGTTTGTAATTCAAACCAACCAGGAAGTTAAGAGATGATGGTCTTTTAGTAACCGCTAGGCTACTAAAAAGAACTTCTTCTAAGTTTCAGCCCATCTTCTCCCCAGAGTCCACTTATCAACTCATTTTTTTAAGCACAGTGCTTACAGCTTGCTTCTGTAGGGAGACTGAAATTCTTGAGGAGATTCTTGATCAGACTTAAATCCTTAAAGAAAAATCTCTAAGGCAGAAAGTGTGGGGAAAATCTATCAATTCAAATTAGTTCTTTACAAATAAGAGGCAAGTCTAAGAAAATGAGCCTAATATCGAATTTAGCAGGTAAAGGACATTTCAATTGAGTTCACAATCTTAACTGTCTGTAAAATATGTGAGAACTATGTTGGCATATGGAACTAGTATCTTAAAAAAACATGCAGCCTGAGGCCGCGGGTTCGGGACCCGCCTGGGCAACTTGGCAAGACCTCATCTTTACAATAAATCAAAAATTAGCCAGGTGTGGTAGCACGTGCTTGTAGTTCCAGCTACTTGGAAGGCTGAGGCCGAAGGATCGCCGGAGCCCAGCAGGTTGAGTGTGCGGTGGTCGGGAGTGGCCATTGCACTCCAGTCTGGGTGACAGAGTGAGACTCTAACTCAAAAAAAAAAAATGCAGATTTCCTCAAGGCATTTAAAATAATTGTTTTCAGCTGGGCTCGGTGGCTCAGCCTGTAATCCCGCGCTTTGGGAGGTTGAGGTGAGTGGATTGCCTGAGCCCGCGGGTTCGAGACCCGCCTGGGCAACTTGACGAGACCTCATCTCTACAATAAATCAAAAAAGTTAGCTGGGCATGGTAGCGGGCGCCTGTAGTTCCAGCTACTTGGAAGGTTGAGGCGGAAGGATTGCCAGAGGCCAGCAGGTGGAGGCTGCGGTGGCCAGGAGCGGCCACTGGACTCGTCTGGGCGACAGTGAGACTCCAGCTAAAAAAAAAAAACTAACATGCTTCTGCAAAGCAAATGAAACCATCAAAAGAGCAGGGACACAACCCATAGAATAGGAAAATATATTTGCCAACTGTATATCTGACAAAGGCCTAAAATCTAGGATCTACGAGGAATTCAAATGCATCAAAAGGAAAAAAAATAAACAACCCTATTAAAAAGTAGGCAAAAGACATGAATAGACACTTCTCAAAAGAAATATGGACAGCCAACAGACACATGAAAATGTGCTCAGCCTCACTCATCATCAGAGAAATGCAAATCAAAACCACATTGAGATACCACCTAACCCCAGTAAGAATGGCCATCATTAATAAAAACAAACAACAGATGCTGGCGAGGATGTGGAGAGAAAGGAACACTACACTGCTGGTGGGAATGCAAACTAGCAACCTTTTTGGAAGACAGTGTGGCGATTTCTGAAAGAAATTGACCTTATATATGACCCAGCAATTCCCCTATTGGGGAACTCAAATCATTCTACAAAAAGGATACCTGCACATGTATGTTTTTTGCAGCTCTATTCACAATATCAAAAACATGGAACCGACTATGCTACCCATCGAAGCTGGGCTGGATTAAAAAAATGTGGTACATATACACAATGGAATATTATGCAGCCATAAAGAAGAGCAAACGTGGACTTTGCAGCAACTTGGATGCATTTAGAGTCTATCATATTCAGTGATCTATCACAGAAACAAAGAACAGAGTACCATATGTTCTCTATCATAAGTGGACCTGGAACAATTATACTATAAGAAAGGGATTGGCAGTAGTGGGAAACTGTCAGGGGGTGGGATTGACAGTTGAGGGAAACTGCTAGGGGAGGGAGGGGCATACCTCATCAACAAGGGTACCTGCATAATCAATGTTTGTATACCTAACCCTGAATTGTACTCCACATCTGTATAATAAAAATAAATAAATAAAATAAAATAAAATATTGTGTTCTGGGTGAATTGTAAGGTGCACCAAAATATATATATGTGTGTATATAAATAATGTATATGCCGGACTCGGTGGCTCAGCCTGTAATCCCGCGCCTTGGGAGGCTGAGGTGAGTGGATTGTCTGAGCCCACGGGTTCGAGACCCGCCTGGGCAACTTGGCGAGACCTCACCTCTACAATAAATCAAAAAATTAGCCGGGCATGGTAGCGCATGCCTGTAGTTCCAGCTACTTGGAAGGCTGAGGCAGAAGGATCGTCGGAGCCCAGCAAGTCGAGGCTGCGGTGGCCGGGAGCGGCTACTGCCCTCCAGCCTGGACAACAGAGTGAGACTCCGACTCAAAAAAAATAAAAATAAAAATAAAAATAAATAATGTATATATATTATATATACATATATACTTTTGGACAATAATATCTAGGTGTATTTTTCTAGTTAAGGATACAAGTCCAGTCATTATGTTATTGTAGGGTATAAACTGATAAGTTAGTAAGGTATGTGTAAAAGTTTGTGATATTTTTGTAAACACAGGAAAGAAGCGGTTATTGTCAGAGCTTCAGGGTAAATGGTCATGGAGAAAATCTGAAGGGAAGTAGTAGGAGAAGGCACTGGGGTGTCTCAGGATAGACTGATATGAAGCAGATGCCATGCAGAGATAGCAATAATCTCCATTAATTTTTAGAATAGCACATATAGCAGTAACTTCTATTATATTTCCATTTAGGCATGGGAGTGTAGTGGTGTATGTTTTGGCAGAGACTATGAAATACCAGGGCTAAGCAGGTAGCGAGCTCAGAAACATGATACAATCCCTAATATCAGAGGAAGAAAGCAATAAATGTCCAATTTGTGTCTTAAGAGACAGCCTAGGAAGATGTTGGGGTGTGGTTTTATCATCTAGCCAAAGTTGTCTGTGATGCAGCAAAGTCATCTCCAACGGTGAGGTCTTGAGTTGGAATGATGTTGTCTGGGATGTGGGACCAGGGTATTCTTTCCAAGTGGGAACCCATTAGAGCTGATGTGGGCCTTGGAAGTCACCATGTTTGGTTGAAACAATGACTTATTTGGAAGTTTTGAGCTTGTGGATGATAATCCAGTGAAATCATTTCAACTAGCAGTAGTAAGCCCAGCAGTCAACAGAAGATGTACAGCTATATCTGACAGTTGTTTGATTTCTTTTTGTTTTTGTGGAAGTTTAGACTCAAATGGGTCCCATATCAGATAAGCAGCTAACTGGGCCACAGGGCAGTATATGGTTGTGGGTTCCAGAAGAGAATGTGTGCCAGATCTGGCCTACAGTCTTTACAGGATCAAAAATTTATAAAGATAGGGGAGACATTATTAAAGGGCTTTATATACAATGCATTTTTATACACAGAGTCAAGACACATCCCCCTTTGAATATAGGAAAGGGTAATGGGAAAGTTTTTAAATTTGATGTGAAGTATGAGTTCACCAAGGGGGCTTGGATAAAGAGATGTTGAGGCTGGGGGCAAAATAGTCCCATTTAGGAGTCAATTTTCCAGACTAGAATTTGAAAAGGGTTATTTGAAATAACTATAATGTCTCTCAATTAAACCATACATCTGGGATGTATCAGGAGTGTGAAAGTTATATTTAGTGCTTTTTCCAAGAGTCAGCATTGTATATTTTGAGAAGTAAAAATGTGTCCTTGGTTGCTACTAGTAATGTCTGTAACTGAAGAGAAAACTGAATGTCCTAGCAAGACCTTCATATATGTAGAGGCATACGTGATTTTAATTCATATTTTGGTTGTCTGTGAGGTAAGAAATTCCCAGAGTTCTTTGCCATGAAAATTACCCAGAGTTCTTTACCATGAAGTTCTTTATCCAGAGTTTTTTATCTTGTAAAAATTCTTTACAACTTTTAGTCAATGGCCCAATAGTTTGTAATAAATGCAAAGATGAGACCATTTGTTGGTCAGGGCATCCAATATAATAAGTTGTAATCCTTGAAGGCCCTGTTTTAACTTACCCTGGGTCATATGAACTATTTTAACTGGGGGCTTATGGTTCCCGTATTCACAAGCCAATTTCTAAGCACCAAAGATTTACTTCAGCTTTAATTTACCAAATAACAATTATTTACCATGTAAGAGCATCTATGCCCCAAACGGGATAGTTTAGGGCAACGGGTACTATGACTATGAGATATGTAGGCAAGTCAACAATTGAAGTGAAGCATACCTATTTTCTCCTCTGTTTTCACTTACTCTCCTAAGATTATAGACAGCACATTTAGACTTAAGGGATCCCCAGATATACCCATAACTTGAGCCCTAGTATTGATTAACTCTACAAAGTTTTGTCAATTGGTACGTGTTGCAAATGCTAAGGTTAGTTTAGAACCTGTTTATAGAGACATCAAACCCAGCCCGTGCCCCTTTTATCTTTTTGTTGGGTAAATTCTTTTGGTATGTAAATTTTTAATTTCCAATTGGGTCAAATTGTGGATCTTTGTTTCAATTTAGTTATATATTACAGATATACATATACAATTAATTTACTATTTATTTATATTACAATAGTATATATAATTTATTTAGTTGCTTATAATTCCTACCCACCCCATGTCAAAGGTTGTTTTTGTGTTTGTTTCTTCTCCTTTTCCCTTCTGTTTTAGCTTTTAACCACCTGAAGCTACAGTTTTGTTTTTGTTTGGTTTTTTGGGTTTTTTTTAGATGGGAAAATATAGTTTATTTAGAAAGTAAATGAGAGGGAGAGGGAGGGGAGAGTCACCTTCCCAAGGCAGGGGAGGGGCAAAACTTCAGAAAAACCATAGATCAAAAAGCCACATGACCTGGTCAGTGCTTAACAAACACAGTGACCAAAGATGCAGTTTTTAGTATCTATTACTAGCTGATAAAAAACAAAAGAGAAAGGAGGGAGAGGGAGGGCTAGTGTCTTTAGAGTCAGCAGACACTACCCGGGACAACCCCTGTCTGTGGCATAATCAACTCCTCCCCCACTTTTATTTCTTCAAAATAAGATTTTTTAGAATGACTTGTATCTCTAGATGGGTGCAACTTTTTCCCATCCTTCCTTCCTCCTTCCTTCCCTCCCTTCCTTCCTTCATTCTTTTTCTTTCTTCTCTCTTCACTGCCTTTCTGTCTTTGATAGTTTTTCCTTTTTTCCTGTTTTTCCTTTGAGTGTTTACCTGATAAACTCCTGGTTGTGCCAATCTGCTGGGATCAGCATCCTCTCTTTCCAGGGAGTCCCACTCAGCCTCAGAGGGCCCAGGGTTTACATCCAAGAGAGCAATAGCGCCATCAGCTTTAGCTTTCCTTTTTGTTTTGTTTTGAGTATAAGACCCTTTGTGTTCTGATAAGCAGCAGCACTCAAGAAAGCCCATATTCACTGCTACTGGATGAAATTGGTAAATGTGTCTTTTGCAAACAAGGGGAAAAAAGGAGGAATGTTGGAGTACCTCCTTGTCCTGGAGATTCAATGGATGAGGCTTGCCCATGTCAGGTGGGGAAAGGGGTAACAGTTTCTCATCTCTTTTTTACCTGGAAAGGGGAGCTGTTCCTGGTGTGAGATGGTCGACTTTAGGTTCTTGTGTTCATGTTTGGAATGAATTTGAAAACAGACACACAGAAAAGCAGGATAAGCAAATAGCTTTATTAGGCACAAAAGAGTACACTCCCAAGAAAGGGGAGCAGGCAGAAACAGACTATGGAAAACTACTGCTTCTGCCCTAGACTATTGTTGAGCTATAACTTTTATTCTTATGGGTGTTAAGGTATTGGTTTGGGGTGTGCTTTTCCTAGCAATGGGCAGTCTTAGGGCTGAATCTCTGTTACTTCCTTACATTGACATTGGGTGGAGGAGTTTCAGGTCTTATACGGTCTCACTGGGACTGTCATGGCACCCTAGTTGGTGGAAATTTTGTAAAACCACAATACTAATAATATTATAATGAGCATATAATGGAGGCAAATGTGGGTCATGGTCATCTTAGGTCAACCTTGGCTATTGATGTGCTTGTTCCAGGGGGTCTCTAACCTAGTTACTGCCTTGGGTTGGCTCTTGACGATAAGCATTCTGGATCAAATGACAAATCTGTTGCAGGTATGTCTGATAAGAGCCTAACAGGTAGATTGAAATTTCCTATAGCTAGGCTCCTTGCTTGCAGGCATGGTTTTTGGCTGGGGCAGGTGTAACTGAGCTTGGAACTTTCCTATGGCCCTAAAGTTTCCCTAGCCTAACCTGCCTACTCTATCACCATTAGGAGACCTTCTCTGGGTATGCTCGTCAATTACCCTAAGCACCCCTGGAGACCTCATACAGAGCAGGTGTGGCACGAACATATAAGGGGTCAATTGGAAGCTGTTTTGCCCAAACTATACCACCCTAAGCTTGGCAGTCACTTGATGAAGGACTCAGCTTTTCAAGTTCTGCCACAATTGGAGAGCCAGGGTAACTCAAAGGACACACGTAATGCAATGACCACTAAAGCCCAAGTGTGTCAGCTATCAGCAGCTGCTGTCTATTGGATTGTTAGCAAGCTAGGAGTAGTCTAGAGACATGCCATCTTCATCCATGTCTCACTGTATCAATTGTTTAAGATGTACCCAGGATTTATTTTAATCAAGTATGGTAAGGTGGCAGGCACAGAGAAAACTTCCTTTGAAAGAAGAATTTATTACTTACAGTTCTCAAGAGAAGGGGGCTTGCCATGTTACGCAGGTTCACACAGGGAATAACTGAGGTCAGTCAGGAAGTGGACGAGCAAAGAGAAAGCATGAACAAGAGCCTTTATCACATTAGTGGTGAGAAGTTGTTAGGGGGCACACTCCTATTGGGCAGAAAGGGAAACACAGATATTGGGGTTTTTGATTAAAGGGTTTGAAGTATGATTTCCATGAACCTGTGAAAACACTGGAATGTGATGGATGTGAACCCTGACTCTCAGTTTGGCCCATGATTTCAAGATGCTAAGTCAATTACAGAATATCAAGAATGATTATTACAGTAATTCATCATGTTATAACAACTCTTCTTGTTATCTCATATAATCACATATTGAGATAATCCAATTACCTCAATATATGTAGGAAAGAATTAGCAAAATCCAGCCTCTTTTCATGATACAATACTCAACAAACTAGGAATAGAATGAAAATTCCTCAATCTAATAAAGGCCATCTATAAAAAACCCACAACTAACATCATAGTTAATGGTAGAACAATGAAAGTTTTCCTCTAAAATCAAGAACAAAACAAGAATGTCCACCTTTGGGGAAATATTATTAAAAACAAAATCTTCTTCCAATTCAGAAAAGCTCTACACAAAGATAGAAGGAAAAGAGAACATTATTCTCATGGTCCAAAGCAATGCATCAATGTGTTCAGTTTGAAGTGGTTTTCTAGCACCATGTGAGACTGCCACTGTCTGTTATCCCCCTTCTCTTTGAGAAGGTACATAGTGACCAAATCAGAATCAGGCTTTTCCAGGGAGCTCTACAGACATTTCATCTGGAGCAGAATATGGTAGCCTTTAATTTGTACAGCAGGTCTCTGTTGCCAATGAGTTTACAGAAGAATTAGAAGAAAGTAAAAATTCACATTCCTCAGTAAGAGGACCTATCTACAGAGAATAGTTGGAGAAAAAGGAACAGTATGAGGCTGACTCAAAATACCAACCTATATTGATCTGTTGTCAGATGGCAAGTGAGAAATTTCTGAGGAAATTGCAAAAGTAGCACCAGTAACTATCAGAAAAGGCAAAGATCAATTAGATTGAGGAAAAGTTATGGTCACATATGGCTCACCAGTTCTCATCTCCAAGATTCTCTGATCTGCTAAATTTTTTTTTTTTATTTTAAAGATGTGGGGTACAATTCAGGGTTAGGTGTACACATGTTCATTATGCAGGTACCCTTGTTGATGAGGTGTGCCCCTCCCTCCCCTGACGGTTTCCCCTACTGCCAATCCCTTGTTTATAGTATTATGATAATTGTTCTAGATTCGCTTATGAGAGAGAACATATGGTACTCTGTTCTTTGTTTCTGTGATAGATCACTGAGTATGATAGACTAAATCCATCCAAGTTGCTGCGAAGTTCATATGTTTGTCCTTGTTTATGGCTACATAATATTCCATTGTATATATGTACCACATGTTTTAAATCCATTTCAGCTTTGATGGGCAACATGGTTCATTCCATGTTTTTACTATTGTGAATAGAGCTGCAACTGTTATAGCTGAACCGAGAGAAAGGAGTCACCAACACACTGAGGGTCGAATTTTTTAGTCCTTTATTGCCAGTGGTTGAGAGCAGGCTAATGCCAGGAAAACTCTCAACCCTGAAAGGGGTAAGCAGGGGGTTTATAAAGGCAAAAACCACAAAAGCTTTACAGCTATGATTACATTTCTTGGCAGAACATCTGGTTTTGGTTGAGCAAGGGTACAGTTAGATACAGAACTTGCGGTTAGGGGGTTTCTAAAAACCCAGGGAGAATAAGGATATGGCCTAGCGATTACATGATTAGGGTGAGAGACAAATTACAGACATCAGAATATGGGGAAGCCGTAAGTTTGAAACCTGAAGTTAAAAGCAACAGTCACACATGGGGGTTATATCTGGATAGGCTGACAACTAAAATGAAGGATCTGATACAAAATGGAGTTACCTGTGTCAAGTTTTAACAAAGCTATTACAGATATTTCACTTCCCCTTTTAGTTGTTCATAGGTCAATGTATTGACTCATAAATCATGGGTATGGAGTTATAGTGGGTTCTCCATGAGTTTTACATGAGTTTTACAGGGGTGATTCACTGTTTGACAAAGCAAATAATCCAATTTAATATACAGGGCCCTATGAGTAGGCCCTATGAGGAGGAGAATTATAAGAGATCTGGCCAGGCCAGTAATAAGAGTTGTTAGCCATGGGTTCCAGTTGAACAAGAATTGGAATCAGGATTTATTATTTTCCCTTTTTTTTTTTGTCATTTGTTTAAGTTTTCTTGGACCCTTTGGAGGGTGTTTTTAATGACTCCTGGTTTATTTGCATAGAAGCAACAAGATTCTCCAAGGGCTACACAGAGTCTTACTTGGAATAGGAAAAATAAGTCTAGGCCTCTATGATTTTGAAGAACAACCTCTGCCAGGGATTCTACCTGGTCATGGAGTTGGTCCATGGCAAATTGGAGGTTTTCTGTGTCAGTGTCAATTTCTTGTACAAGGTTTGATAGACCCAGTTTTCCCCAGACCAAGGCAGTGGTGCTGAGTGCAGCTGTTCCAGCTATGCTCAGCCTGATTAAGGCAAGCACTAGTAAGGGGGCACCACATTTGTAACGAGCAGATAGAAGACCAGAAGGATTGAGTAGAAGAGTCCCTTTGGGACCACTATAAGCATATACTTGGGGAAGTACATGGACAGTAACACATAAGGTAGGCTCATTGTTTAACTTTTCAGTAGTAATATATTTTGTAAGGCCTGTAGAACAAGCTAGCCAAGTGCTAACAGGAGCTATATAGGCCATGGATTTGGTCATGATTAGGATGAGAGAAAAATTACAGACATCAGAATATGGGGAAGCCGTAAGGTTGAAACCTGAAGTTAAAAGACAGGTGGCATTACCAGTTATATTTCCTATGGTAATGTGAACTGGTTTTGGGGAACATTTTGTCTTGTCAGTTTTGCTGACAACAGGAACATCGACTCCTAAGCCCGCATAGTAAGGGGGTTTTGACTTTAAGCAAACCAGCAATCCGAAGCTAATTGGGGCTGGGTAGCATTGAGCAAGCAGTGCATATTAGCTAACATGGGAAAAAGACTAGGGGGTTTCCGGGCTGGCTTTAGAGACTGTTGAGGTGAACCTGGGGTGGTGATTTTGTTGGCAGGAGGCGGAGGCTGATGATTACTAAACAAGGGGTCCTCTAGGTCTGCCAATGGCCCTATTGGTTTGGCCAGAGTTCTGTAGGCAAGTGTTCGCCATTGGATGAATAAGGCACTGTGGTCATAGACTCTTACATAAAGTCGTATGCCCCAGGTGGAGCCTGTACTCCAAGAATAGTGGGGGGGATGGTTGACTTTTATGTATACCGTTGCCTGAGTGGAGTCTGGGCTGGTACCTCATCAAAGGGTGACTTTGTCAGTTTTATTAGGCCCCCACTGTAGGTTGCAATGGTGACACATTTCCAATCCAAACAAAAAAAATCGTCAGCCTGATCACGTTGTTGGTTGATGGGATTTCCAGAACATAGATAAAAGTCTATGCCTTGTAAGGGAAAGTAGCGTCCACTGTTGGAGTATATGACAAGTGGGATGTTAGACGGCCAGGATACCCCTCTCATTGCTACTGTGTCAACAAGATCTACTTTAAACTGGACTTTGTCGAAAGGGATGGTCCAGTTCTAGATATCTAACAGTTTATCTGATGTAAAAGAGGTCAGGGAAAATGAATAGATGGTGTTTTGGACCCCCTCGTTAGGGGGAAAGAGACAGGCTAGCAGGCAACACCAGAACGAGAGAGTCTTAGCTTGAGAGGGTCAGATTCAGGTGTGACTGTCCATTGTTGGTCGTTGTCTTTGGCCTCTTTGACTCGTGAGTGATGAATCCAGGCAGGTATTCTGTCAACCTTGAGTGCTGTAGGAGTGGTGAGGATGATGTTGAACGGTCCTTTCCAGGCAGGAGTTAGTCCTTCTTTTTGGAACTTCTAGATGTAGACAAGATCTCCGGGTTGGAAGGGATGGCAACATTTAGAGGATGGGGTTGGCAGGATGGCTTGAACGTTAGAGTGAACAGCAGCCTGGACTTGTTGGAGAGACTGAAGATACCTTAACAGAGACTGATTAGAAATTTCCTCAAGAATAGGATCCCGTAATTGGGGTAACAAAGGAGGGGGTCTTCCAAACATGATTTTATATGGGGTGAACCTAGCCTTGTAAGGGGTACCTTGGGCTCAGAGGAGGGCCAAGGGTAAAAGCCTTACCCATTTTTCACCAGTTTCTATTATTAATTTGGTGAAAATAGTTTTTAGAGTTCGGTTCACGTGTTCTACCTGTCCAGAGCTTTGTGGCTGGTAGGCACAACGTAATTTCCAGGTTATGCCCAGTGCCTTGCTGACCAGTTGAGCTATGAATGAGGTAAAGGCAGGACCATTATCAGAGCCAATGGAGAGCAGGAGTTCAAACCTAGGAATAATTTCATTTGACATAAAACTTTGTGATCATAAGTGAGATTTCATTTTTTGTGGCAAAAGCTTATACCCATCCCAAAAAAGTGTCCACAAAAACCAGTAGATATGTGTAACCTGCATGAGGGGGTTTTACCTCAATAAAGACCACTTCCTATGTTTCTCTGGGGCTTAGTCCCCAGGCCCTGATACTATTTGGTGGTTTTCATTCTTGTTTTGCATTTACTCATACACAAGCAGAACAAATGGCAGCAGTGGTGTCAGCAAGGCTTCATAGGTCTTGGATGTAATACTATTGGTTTAGCATTTCAGTTAACTTGGTGCCTTCCAGTTGGGTAGTAGCATGAAGTTGTTTTACCAGAGTTCATCCAAGGGCAGCTGGGAGGATAATTTTGGAGTCTTCGGTTATCATCATCCTGAGGAGTCCTTATGTGCATCCACTAGGTCAGCTTGTTCCTCTTCTTCTTGGGTATAGACAGGCTGTTTTGGAAGCAAAGGAGCTGGAAAAGTTTTAGCAGGATAGTGAGCTAAACTATCTCAACGGGGAGCTCTGCTGCTTCATGGGCCACCTGATTGGCCAGGTGACTTCCTATCGACTTCAGAGTGTCCGATTTTTGGTGTCCCCTGCTGTGAATGACAGTGACCTCTTTGGGGAGCCATATAGCCTCGAGGAGGACTAGAATTTCCTCTTTGTTTTTTATAGTCTTACCTGCCACGGTAAGAAGTCCTCACTCTTTGTAAATCATGGCATGGACATGGAGAGTAGCAAAAGCATACCTGCTGTTGGTAAAAATATTTACCCAACTTCCTGTTCCCCAGCACAGGGCCTGGGTTAAAGCAATTAGCTCAGCCTTTTGGGCAGATATGCCATTGGGCAAAGACTGACTAGATTACACTGCGAGCCGTGGTTACCACTGCAATAGCCTTGCGAACTCCCCCTATTACCAGACTGCTGCCATCCGTGAACAGGTCAGCATCTGCCTGGTTTAAGGGAGTGTCCTGTAGATCAGGGCGGCTGGCTTGAGAGATGTCCAATATGTCTTCACAGTCATGAACTGGCATTTCCAGGTTACCATCGGGCAGCTGAGTGGCTGGATTAAGGCTTTGAGTAGGAGAGAATGTTAGTCTAGGCTGATCAAGTAGAAGGCTTTGATATTGGGTGATGTATGCGTTTGACATCCAGTGGCCCATGGCTCCCATAACAGGGATTCTACAGCATGGGGAACAGTTAGGGCCAAGTTTTGACCAAAGGTTAGTTTGTCTGCTTCCTTGACTAGTATGGCCATAGCGACAATGGCCCGAAGACAAGAGGGCCAGCCAGAGGCCACTGGGTCCAGTCTTTTTGGTAAGTAAGCCACCCGTCACCTCCAGGGTTCTAAGGTCTGGGTAAGAACCCCCTTTGCAAGTCCCCGTTGTTCATGAATAAACAAGCGGAAAGGCTTTGTAACATCCAGGAGGGCCAAAGCCTGGGCTTGGGTAAGAACCACTTTTAACTGCTGGAACGCTTGTTCCTCAGTGGCAGTCCATGTCAGAGGTTGATTCCCTGCTGTGGCTGAATATAGGGGCTTGGTAATCTCAGCAAATCTTGGTATCCATAGCCGGTATCCTGCCACCCCCAGGAATTCCCGTACCTGTTTTTTCGAGTTCAGGTTAGGGATTCGAAGGATGGCTTCCTTCCAGGCCATGGTTAGGGCTCATTTACCCGTTTTTAGTCAGTATCCTAGATAGGAGACCATAGTCAAGCAGAGGTGTGCCTTTTTAAAAGCTGATACATGGTAGCCTAAGTCTGGGAGGAGCTGTAGCAAAGCTTTGGTACCTTTTAAACAAGTGTTCAAATTTGCTGCTGTGAGCAAGAGATTATCCACATACTGGAGCAAAGTACATTCAGGGTGTAGGGCACGAAACCCTGTCAAGTACTGTTGTAAGGCTTCCCCAAAGAAAGTTGGAGAGCTATTGAAACGTTGTGGTAACCGGGTCCATGTCAGCTGACTGGTGTCCCCCAAGTCAGGATCTGCCCATTCAAAGGCAAAGATGGGCTGAATGACAGTGGACAAGGGGATAGAGAAGAAGGCATTTTTAAAATTCAGCACAGTGTACACCTGATGTTGAAGGGGAAGCAAGCTGAGCAATGTGTACGAGTTGGGAACTGTAGGATGGATGGTTTCAACCCGCTTATTTACTTCTCTTAAGTCCTGACAGGTCAGTAGTCAGACATGACTGGCTTTTGGACTCCATAAGAAGGGAGTGTTCCAAGCAGATTGACAAGGTATTAGAATATGAACTGCTAAGAGTCTTTTAATGTGAGGAGCAATTTTTTCCAGGCCTGCAAACTCATAGGGCATTGACGAATGTGAACAGGGGCAGCTGATGCCAACAGACTTACCACGACTATATGGTGATGTTTTGCCAATCCTGGTCTCTGCCCAGACTGAAGGAAATTTCCATTGTAACTGTAAAAGTAAGCTTGATGGGATATACTCAGTGGAGGATTTAGGAGAGGTTAAGAGATATTCTTCAGAGAGTTGGATGGTTAGAAGCATCTGATAGGCAGTGGGAACAAACATCTCAGTTTTATCAGGGGGAAACACATTCGTAGCCCCTAGCTTTCAGAGCAAGTCATGGCCCATCAGAGGGAACGGGCAGTCTGGAGCCATGAGGAATGAATAGGTGACCTATTTCTGTCCTAAATTAACAGTTCAGTTAGAAGTAAATTTGCAGTTGGTAATTGCTCCCATTGCCCCTTGAACCAAGATTTGTTTGTTGGACATAGGTCCCAATGGTGACTTTAGGATTGACAGTTCTGCCCCAGTATCCACCAAAAGTTGAACTGGCTGGCCCTCAGTAGTGGCAGTTACCATGGGCTCTTGGGAGCCTAAGGAAAAAGAGCTCTGGCTTCCTCAGTCTGAGTCATTTCTGGTCCCGCCTGCAGCAGGCAAGACCAGGACCAGCTTGGGGTCCTCAGCCTTTGGGCAGCAGGGGCAGTCCTTTTTCCAGTGATCAAGTTCTTTACAGTAAGTAAGCACATTGATTTTTAGCCAAGGGGGAATGCTCCATACCTTTTGGGTTGTTTTCAGGTCCTCCTTTTCGTTGGCGTGGCATCCTGGAGTCTGGCCTGGAAACCTGTAGAGCAGCTACCAGTATATTCGTCAGGCATTTTGCAGTCTTGTCTGCCACCTGCACCGCCTGTTTCTGTTTTTTGGCATCCCGATTGTTGAATGCCTTTTGAGCCACCTCAAGTAGCTGGGAAATGTTCATCCCTGCACATCCCTCTAGCTTTTGCAACTTTTTCTGAATGTCTGGAGCTGCCTGAGCCACAAATGCCAAATTGATAGCTTGAGCATTCTCAGGGGCCAAGGGATCTAATGGGGTATAGGTACGAAAAGCCTCCTGAAGGTGTTCAAGAAATGCCCCTGGAGATTCCTCAGGACCCTGGAGAATCTAGGTAGTTTTAGAGAGATTAATAGGTTTGCAGACTGCCCCCTCTCAACCCAGCTAATGGAATCTGGTGGTAGGTATCCAAGGCCCTGGACCCTGCCAAGGTGTTGGGGTCCCAGTCTGGATGGGATAAAGGGAAAATCTCATTCAAGATTTCCTGACTTTCCTCCTCTGTACTGGCAGTGGAGGCTAGGGCATATTTCTTAGTCTCTGTCTTAATGAGTTCATACTCCTCAGAGTTAGGAATTAACAGGGTTAGGAGGAGCTGTTGAAAATCATCCCAGGTGGGGCAGGGGTCCATATGGCGGACTCGACCAGAGACATTAGAACCTGGGGTATCTCAGGAAATGGTGGCTTTTGAGATTTCCAGTTACATAAATCAGAAGTAGAAAAAGAAACATATACCAAGAAGGATTGCTCAGATTGATCAGCTCTCCGTGGATTGGGAACTTCCCAAGAGGGAGGAGAGGAGCTGGGTTGGCATGGGACCAGAGATGGGAAGCCAAAGACAGAGAGGGTAAGGGAGACATACAGGAAGAAACAGTAGGTGAGAAAGGCTTTGGATTATAGGGCGATGGAAGATGGAGGCCTGAGGTAGAGACTGTGGGGTCATCTAGAGGATCTTCCATGGAGGAAGGCAAGACAGGATAGAGGTTAGGGGTAGGCTCAGAAGAGGGTGATGAATTAGGTGGTGGGGAAACACAGGATGGGTGAGGAGCAGTGAGGCAACGCCCTGGAAAGGGGCAAGTAGAATTATGGTGAGATTGCCCTGGGAAGGGGCCACGCATGGATTTAGAGACAAGAATGCAAGAGGGGGTGCCAAAGGAACAAGTCTTCAACCAGGGAGGAGGATTCTGAATCAAAGTTAGCCATTGATCAATATAGAGAAACTGGTCAGGATGACCATGTGTCCCTGTAATGACCTTCAAAACAGACTAAGTGACGTGAACGTCTAGAGACCCAGTGGAAGGCCAGCCGACATCGAATGATGGCCAATCGACTTGACAGAGGGTCTGGAGTCTGCCCTTTGAGAGGCAGACATTGTAATCCTTGCCAAATTCAATAGAGAAGTTTTTAACAGACAACACATCAGTATTTAATGAACCCCTGGATGTAGAATCTGGTCTAAGATGTGAAGTAGACTTAGGCTAGGCTATGAAGCATACAATCTTGGGTCCTTAAATAGAGCATTACCAGCTAAACATATTGTGTCCTTGTATTAGTCAGGGTTCTCCAGAGATACAGAATCAACAGGATAGATAGATAAATAAATATGTGAGATGTGATTTATTACTGAAATTACGATTATGAAGGCTGAGAAGACCCATGACAAGCCATCTACAAGTGGAGACCCTGGGATGCTGGTAGCATCGCTCAGTGTCCAAAGGCCTCAGAACTAGGGAAACTGATGATATAACTGTCAGTCCAAGGCCAAAGGCCTGAGAACCATTTATCATACATGGTTAATCCTAAATTTACCTAGTGACCATCTGTGTTAGCTATTGGTTTCATACAAAAACCAGAGTAAGCAAAAGCAGAGCTAGAAAGTAGGTTGGTGGTTGCCTCAGCCTAACTGATGGGGGTGGGGAATAGGGAGTGGTGATGGCTGCATAACTCTGTAAATATATTTAAATTATTTAACTTTATGGTATGCATTTTTTCTCAGCAAAGATGCTAAACATAAATGGATACAATATACAATTTGTAACACTAATCTAAGAATATTTGCATGTATCTATAGGTTAGTCTATATCAATAAGTGGTGAGTGACACTGTCCATGGATTTCCCAGGTCAGATATCTGAAATCAGCATTTTTTCTCTTCTATCTCTTAGCCTTCAAAGACAAAGATTCACCATTGTTTTTTAATGCTTTTCCCATTTACCCTGAAAATACTCGCAGGCAGCACATGTGGTGGCAGCGTTTACCCTGAAATAGCTCATGGATCACAGTTCTGAACTTACCCCCCAAATTTTCCATAAAATATCTTGCTTTTATTATTATTTTCACATCGTTCTAGTATATCAATAGTCTTTGGAAACAAATTACATCACTCTATTTATAGCATTCTGTTTTTAGTAGTGGAATGTTCATTTACAAAATATGGTAATTCTATCTCTTTTCTTTTTTTAGTAATTCTTGGTCACTGAAAATGTTAAATCATAGAAAATGCAGCATTCTTGCACGCGATGTTAACACACACACAAAATTATTAAATACTGATCATCATACACATTTCTGTTACATTAAGACTAGAGACAAGTTCTGTTTAAAAATAACTCCAATAGTAGTTTTTATATTTGATTTTCACATTGAAAACCAGTCAGATTTGCTTCAGCCTCAAAGAGAGTGTTTATATAAAATTAAATGAATGTGGCAGCAAGGTGCACTTTTTAAAAAATGGGAAATGGGCTAAATATTTTATCGTATTTTAATTTTAAAATAAGTACAATTTCATTGTAAAATTTCATTTTAATGATCATATATTGAAGAAATTCTCTCCCTCATTTCTTAACAGTGTAGGTCTTTGTATAATCTGGAGATTATTAATTTGTCATATGTATGAGAATGTCTGCCATTTGACTTTTAACTTTTAATATAGTTACATATGTACAAGTTTTCTTTTATAGTATATAATTTTTCTTACATAAAAAGCTGATACTCTGAGATTATATCAGTATTAGCCTATACTATCTCCTAACATGTTATAGAACTAATGTGTACCTTTTATATTTATTGCAGGCTGTGATGGTTAATTTTATGTGTCGATTTGGCTAGGTCATGGTATTCAAATGTTTGCTTAAGCATTATCTAGATGTTTCTGTGGAGGTAATTTTTTTAGATGAGTTGAGTAAAGTAGATTACACTCCATAATGTGGAGTGGGCCTCATCCAATCAGTTGATGGACTTAATGGAAAAAAAAAACAACCTATTAAGAGGAAGGAATTCTGCAATTCTGCCAGCAGAGTGCCTTTGAACTTGAAAGGCAAGTTTTTCCTGATCTCTAATTTTCCAGCTTACCCTGCAGAGTTTGGACTTGCCAAGCCTCCACAATCACGTGGACCAATTTTTTAAAAGAAATCTCTCTCTCCACATACACACACACACACACCCACACCCCTGTTGGTCCTGAGTAACACAGATACGGTTGTAGTGTACTGATAGTGTTGTAGAAGAACAGAATCAGAAGGCTGAGTTTTCTTAATTGGTTCCAAGATTTCTAAAATTGGTCCCTTAATCTGATTACATTTAAAGACATTAATTATTCTGTTTACAGTAGTAAACAAAGCAGTGATAATCTGTAGATGTTTTGGCAATTCAGATACACAAATATCACCCCTGGATACTTTTAATTTAAAAAGCAAGGATGTGACCCAGCACAGTGGCTCACACCTGAAATCCCAACACTTTGGGAGGCAAAGGTGAGAGGATTGCCTTAGCGCAGGGGTTTGAGACCAGACTGTGCAATTGGGCAAGCCCTTGTCTCTCCAATAAATCAAAAAATTACCTGGGTGAGGTGGTGAGTGCCTGTTATTTCAGCTACTTGGAAGACTGAGGTGGAAGGATCACCTGAAACCAGCAGGTTGAGGCTGTGGTAGCCATGAGCATACCACTGCACTCCACTCCAGCCTGGGCAACAGACTGAGAAAAAAAAAGACTTAAAGAAAAAAAAAAAAAGGTTGTGAATGACCTTGTATATGATATCTTCAAACATTTCTGTCAGAATAACAAGTATGATGATATTGGCTTTTTTCTCTTCACTGGACAAAGTTAAGAAATATCTAATATCTATTAAAAGTTATTATCTCTTTCTCTTTATGTGTTTTAATAGTTTGTGTCTATCTTGTGAGTTGAAGTAGTTTGTGTTACTGTAGTTATCTTCAACAATTGAACTTCTCCCTCAGAATAAGTTCTCCTATATTTCAACTGGTGGCGAACACCAGTGAGCAGTGTTCAGGCCCAAATGGGTAGAGTGTGGGGTTCTTAAGGAAGGGAGGTCCTGCAGGGTTTAAGCCCTCTGGGTTGATTGCTGGTTTCTGATGTGTGAACTTAGGTTTCAGCCAGACAGAAAGGGCAGTAAGGAGATGGACTGGGATGTGCTGAAGGCCAGATGAGGTGCCAAGGGCTAGGAAAAAACAGACCCCAGAAGCATTCTGACCTCACTTCTCACAGCAAGTCCAATTTGTGGAAGCTAGAGAGCCATGTGGATGTCAATGACCGATTGTCAGATGGGAGACACCTGGGAACTTTGGGAGCCAAGGGCCACCAATCCCCATTTAGGCAGCAGGGCTAGCCAGGTTGTGGCTCAAAGCCTCCTCCAGTCATCACCACCAGTGCCTTGGAAAGAAAGAGAGACCTGAAGCCTGGGACTTGAGTCTGGTCTGGAGCGGGTGGGGGGTGGTGGTTAGTGGGCTGGCCCAGATTCTTGGGAAGCCAACCTGCCTCTGCTAACATCAACAGCTGGCCCAAGCCATACTCTTGTAGACTCACTTGCACTAAAATGATAGGGGGTTGAGCTAGGACTTGGATGTGAGACCCCCTGAGAGAACTGGGTTTGGATGACTCATGCTGTCTGGCTCCCCACTCCAAGCAGTCACCCATTTCTCCTCTTTGTAAATCTGTGAATGGGAGGTGGGGGCCAGGTGACAGTGTCCTAGTGGGGATGTGGAAAGTGAGGAGGTGCCCAAAAGTGAAAAGCAGGGCACTCTGCATCAGCTGCTGACTTTTGAAGTGTGGGAAGGTGAGACTGGACTAGCCAAAGGTACAGTAAGGTGATATGCTGAGGATGGGTTGTGGCTCTCAGGGAAGGAGTCAGTCCCAGAATCATCCTGCCTTACTGCTCAGAGCAAGCCCTTTTCACAGAATCCCTTCAGGCAGGTGGAGAGTACCACTGAGTTGCCACATAGGAGAAATCTAGGAGACCTGGGTGCCGAGGCCCTCTTGTCCCTGTTGAGAGGGTAGGGTCATGTGGGATGTGGCTAGAGACCACATGAGAGTCTGGCAAAAGTAGAACAACCAG
The DNA here is from genome assembly GCA_963574415.1 of Tarsius wallacei. NCBI lineage: Eukaryota > Metazoa > Chordata > Mammalia > Primates > Tarsiidae > Tarsius > Tarsius wallacei. The sequence continues at coordinate 26,862 of CAUYQG010033055.1, forward strand.
GAGCCAATCCAGGAGCTCTTTGTTCCCAAATCACACTCAGGTGTGTAGGGCAGAATGCCCAAGGACACAGGTTCCAGTCTGGGTAGCAAAGGAACACAAACTATACACCCAGTGTGGTGTCCTGATGGCCAGTGGATCATGGCGTCATTGTGAGACAAGCACCCCATCAACCTGTGGGGAGGTACAGGACTGATCAAAGCAGGAATGAGGGGGGCCATCTGCACATGGTATGCTGGGGAGACAGCAGTCACTGAAAAGTCCAGAGAATGACATTGGGTCTGAGCAGCAGGGTAGTGGGCCACAGGTTCTCTTTCCTGGCAAGCTAGTCCACCTCTGCCAAGGTACACGTGTAAAATTCCACACATACACTTACTCTCCAGTACTCCAAAGCTAAGGATTATGGGACTCAGGTAAGTCTTTAATGATAGAGACCAACTAACTGAGAGAACCAGGTTCTGTTGGCTTTTGCTCCTTTCCTAACCACAGCAAGATACCTCTCTCTATCCCTTGTAAAGCCATGGGGGGACCTGAGCATCTAATGTCCTGATAGGGATGTGGGGAGTGAGAAACTTCCAAAAAGTGAGACAGGACAGGAAGGAAGCCTTTTGTGTTAGCTGAAGACTTTTGATGGGTGGGCAAGTGAGATTAGATGGGTGAAAGATGTGAGAAGTGTTGGTTTGGGATGGACTGAGGGCCAGATCGGGATCTCAGCACAAAGGAATTGATCCTGAGTGTCCAGCCTCCCTATTTACAGCAAATCCCATCACTACTGAGCCACAAAGGCAGGAGGGGGGCAATCCATTGGGTGATCAGGTAGGAGACACCAGTAAGTAACAGGTCAGGTGGTCAGATGGGTTCCAGGGCCACCATCACTGGCTAGGGCCCCAGGATTGTGCGGGGTGGGCCTATATGATCCCTACCTGCTAATATAGGTCGAAGGGTACCCAGGGCAATGTCCCAACGGCCAGTTTCTGGGCCCATTGTGTGGGCCTAGCTCTCTGCTAATTGGCTAATTGATGGAGAAGTTGCAGAGCAAGGCCTAGATGTGGAGCAACTGAAAACATGTGACCCGGAAAGTCCCTGGGCCCTGGGATGTGACTGAACCTGCAGCAAAGCCTAATGCAGACTCTGTCTCCTGGGAGGCCAGCCTGCCTCGACTAACGTACACAGCGTCACAAATCTCCATGCATGCTCTACACCCTGTACTCCAAACTAAGTATTGTGGAAACAGGATAAGTCTGTAATGGGAGAACACCTGACAAAACTAGCTTCCCTTAACTTTTATCAGCAGGCCACCTCTCTGACCACAGTCATGATGGGTATGATCCCAGCTGGGGGGTGGGGAGGATGGGGCTTGAATTAAAAGTAAACAAATAAAGAAATGCAAAACTGGGGACATTTGGATAGCCCTTCATTAACTCTTTAAGACCTTGAAGGAATCAGATGGAGCCAGTGGCAGCTAAATTTTAAGCAGGATTGCAGATGCTATCATTTTGCATCTATCATAATACTTTTCAAATATGACTTTCATATCTTTAGTTTTGACATTTTGAAACATTTTGGTCTATGTTATGTCCAAGTACTCTGGTTTCTTCATTATTATGGATGGCCACATTATTGAATGTTTCTCACATTTCTGTGGCAAGAGTACACACCACATTATTTTCTATTAATTTTCAGGAGTCCTATATGCAACCAAAAATATTTACAAGTTGCAATTTTTAATTCAATCATGGCTGGGTAGCACAGATGGGATTTCCATAAACTAATCAGGACTTTCTTATAATATGCTTTGTCTCTGTTTTGAAAATAAAGTGTTCTTCAGGTTTCTGTCTTTTTTTTTTCTTCACTGTTGAGTAAAGAAAGTTCAAACTTTCTGGGAAATAGAACTAATATTTTAATAGAACTTTATTTTATATTTATAGTCTTTCCTTCCCATAAGCCACCCCCATCACCCCATTTATTATGCCACAAAGTTTTGTTCTGAGCTCATGCACTTCTCGACTTACCCTGACAACTGGTGAGTCTATGTATGGTCTGTTTTCCTCTTCTTTAAAGCATAAGGGAGTTTGTTCCATTTTTTGCCTCTCAGGTTGTCAATTGACATTGTTTTACTGTACTTTGTAACTGCATTAACTGGGTTGCCATCCACCCAGGGTGTTGTTGGTTGGTGTCATCTATAGTCTGACCCCTGAGAACAACTCACCCATATATTTTTCCTGTCATGTCATTACACCGACATCAAGCCACTGATTTGATGAAGAAATTACACGTGTTCCAGGAGAAGCAGAGCAAAGTGTGTAAAGTGCACAAATGAGGAGAGGTCTCCCTAGTTTCAATAATGTGACCTCCATAATAATGAAGAAATCAGAGGACACGGACATAACAGAGACCAAAATGTTTTATTGTCAAAACTAGGGAGCTAGAATAAAAGGCACATCTGACAAGTATGATACATGTAAATGACCTGGTAGTATTTGTACTCACCCTTAAATTCAACTTCCACTGGCTTCATTTGCATACTTTCGGCTCTTAAATATTTAACGAGGGGCTAAAGGAGGAAGGTATATAAGGAATAGGTGGGTTGAGGTGGGTCCTTAGAAGCCCTGTGCTCCCAGGTGTTGTTCAGTAGACCAGCAGTCCCTGTGGACTCCAGGTGAGAGTACCAGTCATGGACTTGACCACAACTTCCAATGGTAGGTTCCCATGGGCATTTTTCTCCTCTCCTCCTTGGTAATCCAAATGCTTTATTTTTCAGGGTTTAGGAAAGTTTAAATGAAAACTTGAACTGCCAGGACAGATGGTTGGGGGGTCTATTTCTGGGAGATAAGCTGGGCCACAAATTGACAGACGCTTTGTAGTCAGACCCATGGACTAAAAAATGCAGTTAGCAGCCATGAGTCCTGTCAATGGCTCCTCTACTAGGATTTTGAAAGTTGGCACCTTAGGTGCAGAGAACAATAAAAAAATCAAGTATCTTTTATTTAACAACAATATACACTTAATCTGTAAGGTCCAAATTTGGTTTTCTTGTTTATTTTGAATCTAAATGTGTCATTAATGTCTCTTTTTTTCAATTGGCTTTTGATTTGTTTGCATGTAATTTTATTACTGTTATGATTTTAGGTGTTGGTATGAATATCTAGATTATTATCCTACTTTCTAATACATGTATGTGTAACGCCCTGTGTCCTATTAATTATGGCATGTGGTGTATACATAAAGTACAAATAGAGAGTAATCACTGGGCCTGGAAGCCTTCAATCTGCCATCAATAGAAAGCATTTGCCTGCACCTCAGATTTGGATCCATATAAAATCCTTCCTACACCTTTGATATTTTTCTCTATATCAGGATCTCCCCAAAGAGAATCTCAATGAAAGAAAATTGTTTTAAACCCGTGTCAGAAGGATGCCCTGCAAGCACTGTTTGAACAGACCTCCTACCCTGATATAACTACCAGAGAACAACTTGTCAGAGAAATTGGCATTCCGGAGTCTAGGATACAGGTAGGCTTGTGTTTGCATTTCATTCTCTCAGAGTGATGGTAAAGAGACAACCTGGGCTAAGAAATGTTTAATCTTACTGTGTTAAGGATGAGCTGTAAGAGCCCTATCTTTGTCTTTTACCAGTCATGGAACATGTGGTCCATCTGGTGTATTCAGTGATGGGGGAAGGGAAAGGAAATTGGGTCTTTCCCCCAGAAGGAGAAAATTAAATCACAGTGCATGTTCTAAAGAATGTAGGTAATGGGGCCACCATGATAATGATAGGTTGTTATTGACATCTGAAACCAATACTACAGAATACCTGTTAAAATGTCATATTGAGGACTCTGGGGTTAGGGCTTACATAAATTACCACGATTTTTGTTTGTTTCCTACTGTTTTCAAATGGGTTTCATATACTGGTGAGCTTCATGCTCAACCCATTTTGAAATATTCTGTGCAGAAATGTGGATCAAAAGTAAAACCATTCTGTACTTCTTGTTATGAGATAGCTGGAAAGGTCACAACTATACCAGGAGTAGTATCCAGACTGGCAATGGTAAGTAAAAGCAACTTAGTGGAGGAAAAGACTAACATCAGTGTTTTATATCAAATGTTTTAATCCTCTATAAGCCTTGCGATACAGAGATCTGAGTTTGACACATGCCAGGCGAAGCTATATTTTACTTTCTCTTTGTGCTCCCATTCTGAGTGTTAGAGCAATTTGTCAAATCCTAGTAATGAAAGTCCTGAGGGAAGACATAAAGATTGGCTGGTGGAGTGGCACCAGGTCCACTGGAATTGATGGTGGGGAAGGAAAGAGCAATAAACAATGTAGAATGAGACTGATTCTGCCATGGTGTTCACTAATCTATTCATTACCTCCATATTTCCAGCAGTGTTTAAGACTTCTTTCCTGATAATATTTGAAATATTGAGAGAACAGGTGTCACAGTTTTGCAAATTGCCTGGGACATAAAAGCAAGTCAACAGATATTGCTTATCTTTTAGTATAGAATCCTTATGGTGAGTTACCCAACTCCCCATATCAAACACTCAGGAATGTTTTAAAAACACATTCCTTAGCCAGGCGCAGTGGCTCAGCCTGTAATCCCAGCACTTTGGGAGGCCAAGGTGAGTGCATTGCCTGGGTCCAGGGATACATCATGTTCTGGAGCAAGACTAACTTAAGAGTAAACAGCAACCCACCCATAAACCCAACAAAAGGGTCGTCTCTTCTCTGTCCTGTGGGTACTGCCTAACTTCTGACCACTTTAGTTTCTGAGCTCCATACTGTCCTGGGAGGCCCCATGAGCACCAGGTAGTGGAAGCCTTTGCTGAATCCTGATGAACCAAAACATTTTCATGGCAAGTATGACTTCTTTCTTGGAACTGTCACCTCCTAGTCAATCTGGACAATGCACAAACTGGAACCAATCAAGGCAAGAATAGGTATGAGGGAAACACATCCACATTTCTTTCCCTTCTGGCTAGTTCAAATGGCAAACCTGAAGGCAGGCTGGGGTGGAGAAAATGAGTGAGTCCTGGAAAAGGATTTTGTATCTTAGCTCTAAGAGCTGGAAATGAGAACTGGAAGTTCCATCACTATCCATCTATCAATGATTAATTACATGAGTTTAAGTTCCATAATACTGAGTAGTCTTCAAGTATAATTGTTTCTTTAAACATATAACTACAAAGAACATGACAAAGAAAGGCAGAATAACAACTCCATGAAGTCACAGAACTAACCATATGGATGTTTATCTCCTCACATTGTTTGCATTTTTGTACATATTTACGTGCAAATGTATCCATAAAGCTGCTCTTTTTGTCATTAATAAATTTGTCAAGTTTAAGACTTAATTGTCTTGCTTCATCGGGGTCTGCCCCTTCCATTCAAGTGATGCTTTCTAAGAATATATCATGAATTATCAAACTGTCGATTTCCACTGGTACAATTAAATTTTTGAAAAGGAAATGTGATTTTTATTAGTTTATCAAGACACCTGATGCCCTGTCTTTCTCACAGTTCCTTCATTTATTTGAACTGTAGGAAGTCTAGCTCTATCTAGTTGATAACCTGTCTACAAAAATGCCAGTCTAAAATTACCACACACAGATGTATAAGGGACATCCCTTTGGATGACTGGACACATCATGCTTAAGGGTGTTCCTCTAGGATGTGTACATCCCAAGCTTGCTGTTTACTGCCAGATAACTCAGCACAGGGTACTTCCCTTCAAATTGTTGATTATATCAAAAAGGGTGATGAAACTCTTTCACACATTCATAATAGTCTTAGTTTCCCCTGAAAATGTACTTGGCAGTACTGGGACCATGCCATTAGGTGCTGGTTTTTATTTTTTCAATAATGCCCAGACATATTTCTCATGTGTAGTCAGAGATGTGAGACTGTAGTATAGCTAGTCAAATGCCCACATTTCCAAAAAAGATTTTTTTTGTCTTAGTTTGTGCTACTGTAACAAACCACCTAACACTGGGTAGTTTGTAAATAACAGAAATGTACTCCTCACAGCTCTGGAGGCTTAATAGTCCAATATCAAGGTGTCAGCAGGGCGACGGTCTGGCAAGGGCCAGGTCTGTTTCCAAGATGGTCCCTCCTTGTGTCCTCCAGAGTGGTGCCCTCACATAGCAGAAAGGGGAAGGGCAAAAAGGGGCCTAGTTAATTCCCTTCAGCTCTTTCATAAGATCTCTTATCCATTCATGAGGGTGAAGCCCCATGTCCTCATCACCTCCCAAAAGCCACATGATGAGGGTGGAGCTTCAACATGAATTTTGGAGGGGACAGAAACACTCAAACCACAGCAGATGCTACAGTCAATCTTCCTATGGTCAGGGTCTGCACACAGTAAGGTCTTTTTTTATATATGGCCTGGGTAAAGGTCATCAAGCTCTGACTACAAGAGTTGTCCTTTGGCGTATTGATAAGCAGCAGTGCTCAGCGAAGCCCAAGCACATTGACTGGGGGTTTTGCACTGGGAGAGCAAATGAGTTACGTCCTCTGGTAGTTTAGGAGGGAATGCATCATGGATGTGTACCTTCATACCCTTTGGAGGAGGAAAGGAGAGTATGTGGTGGCAGCAAACAAAGAAGTAGCATGGAAGAAGGGCAAGGGCACTAGCCTTGCCTGAACAACTCCTCTTGGAACCGGAGTGCCATGCTTACCTCTCTCAAGTGGTCTACCTTTCCACAAACCTCACAAAAAGCCATCTGCATGCCCAACCCAAGGTTGTACAATAACAAATGATCTATGGGGTGTTCCATACAGCCAGTGATGACCATGAGCTATACTCAGTAACCAGAGAGCTCTAGCCAGAACCGTGGAAATTAGGGCTCCAGTGCTGACCAATTAGGATGCTGTGTTGTCACTGCCTTTACAAGTGGAAGCCTCAGACACCACCTGCTGAACAGCAGCAATACGGCCAATGTACAACTCCTACCTCATAGACAAGAACATTTTAGAGTGGGAAGAGATGTGACACCTCCTTCCCCTTAAAGCACAGTACAGCACAAGCCTAAGTGCAAGCCTGTCAGCAATTAGTGGTTTAGTCCAAGTAGCCTTTGCCATATCATGAAAGCTGTTAGTTAGCTAAGAGCAGTTAAAATTTGACTAGGTTCCCTTAGTTTTGGATGGACCATCCTGTTTATGATGCCTATTGTTTTAACTACTTACTAGTCATTCTACTGTTGAACAAGATTCCTACCCTGGGATCATGGAATGATATTGGACAAGTAAGAGCTACATGAGTTTGTCAGTAATGTAAACTCTCAGACCAGGTGAGAAGGAAACCATATTCCATGCAGGGCCACACAGGGTCCCACTTGAGAGCAGAATGAAAAAACAGGGGCTGTGGTAGGGAATGCTGTGATATCCAAGAGGGTCCAGTGACCCCTGTTTGCAGTGAGAGGATGTGATAGGCTTGTATGAATAATTCTGAGGGCTCACAGGGAAGTGAAACTTGCTAGTCAGGGATAAGCCACAACTATGCCCAAACCGAGAATATTGGGCCTTAATTCAAGTCACAGTTACTATAATTTAAAATAAATTAAGGGTGTATAAGAGCAACTTATATGTTCATTAGCAGGGATTGTAGTTTCAGTGCAGAAATATGAATGGCAAAAACCTTAACAGAAATAAGATGTTATAAAGGAGGTAAGGAGCTGAAACTTTCCCTATAAATTTTATAAAATTAATCAGGGAAAAATAGAGAAATGAAAACAAAGTTTGCAGCACATTCAGCATTAGTCATTAGGTCAGCCTGCGTTCTTACTTCATTGTCGTTTGGTGCCTCCTGCCCCAGAATCATGTAAACCTCGTCACAAGATAATAGCTCATATACAGCTTAAACATTGTGAAATTGTGCATTTGAGATTCTTTCAGGTCTTGAATACAAGCGAAATCACTGATGCTAGTTATTTGAAGCAGCTATCTCATCTAAGAATGTAGTTTTCACGTCCTGATGACTTAATCTCCCTTACCCCAATCTATCAACAACCCCAGTTTCCCAGTCCCTCACCCTCCATAATCCCCCTTGTAAGCTCCATCTCCCCCTAGAGATGAATTTTAGGGTCTCCTCCCATCTCCTTGCTCAGCTGCCCTGTAGTCATTAAATTCTTTCTCTGCTACAAACCCTGCTGTCTCAGTGAATTAGCTTGTTACTGTGCAGCAGGCATATGAACCTCTTGGTTCTGTAACAGAACTTTGGATGATTATTTTCAAATTATGCTCAGAGCTGGGCTCAGTGGCTCAGCCTGTAATCCCAGCACTTTGGGAGGCCAAGGCAAGTGGATTGCCTGAGCCTGTGTGTTCGAGATCAGCCCGGGCAACTTGGCCAGACCTCGTCTCTACAACAAATAAATTAAAAAATAGCTGGGTGCGGTAGCACACGCCTGTAGTTCCAGCTACTTGGAAGGCTGAGGCAGAAGGATTGCTGGAGCCCAGTAGGTCAATTGCCGGAGCCCGGTAGGTCCAGCGTTGCCACTGGACTCTAGCCTGGGCAATGGAGTGAGACTCCAACTAAAAAAAAAAATTATGCTCAGAAAAGCAAAACACTATAATTGCAAATATACTTAGTAGGTATCAACATAAAAATTCTGAGACTGCATCGCCTCCTATTCCCTCCAGCACCCTCAAAGTGCTGGAATGCAAAAACTGGTACTGTGTGATACTGTTTCATAAAACATGTAAGAAAGCATTTTCACATAGACTCATCAATATTGCTATATGTAGACAGGGTTGGTCAGTTATTTATTTATTTTCTTAATACACATCATTTTAAGGGTAGTTTTAGGGTTACAGAATAATTGAACAAAAAGTACAGAGAATTTCCATATAACCCTCTCCCTTCCAGTTTCCCCAATTATTAACATCTTGCATTATTATGGGATGTTTGTTGCAATTGATGAGCCAATATTGATACATTGTTATTAACTAAAGTCCACAATTTACAATAGGGTTCACTCATTCTGGGTTTAACATATGTATTATACACGTATGTACTATTACAGTAATCATATAGAATATTTTCACAATCCTAAAAATCATCTCTCCACATATTCATCCCTCCCTCCCCCTGAACTCTTGGAAGTCACTGATCCTTTCAATGTCTCCATAGTTTTGCCTTTTCCAGAATGTCATTTGCTTGCAATCATACAGGATGAACCTTTTCCAACTGGCTTTCTTTCACTTAGGGTACACACTTAGGGTTCCTCCATGTCTTTTTTCTGCCTTGATGTCTAATTTCTTTAATTGCTTACCTGAGCCCTGTATCCTGAAACTTTGCTATCTAATTGCTTACAGGTGTCAGGAGGTGTTTGTTGTTGCTTCTTTGGAATTTTCTACAAAGACAATCATGTTATCTGTGAACAAAAACAGTTTTATCTCTTCCTTCCAAATCTGCATATTTTTTCCTGTTGAAAAGTAGGGATGAGAAGGGACATTTTTGCCTTATTCCTGATCTTAGCAAGAACGTGTCTTGTTTTGAGTGTTAACTATAATGTCAGCTGTAGGGTTTTTTGCAGTACTTCTTTACCAAGTTGATTATGCTTCCCTGAATTCGTACTTTGTTGAGAGATTTTATTATGAATGAGTATTGGACTTCGTCAAATGCTTTTTCTGCATCTACTGATATTATCATGTTTCATCTCTGGTCTGTTAATGCATGCAATGGGTTACAAGGATTATCAAATGTTGAAGCAGCCTTGCATACTTGCAATAAACCTCATTGGTTATGGTAAACAATTATTTTTATATAGTAGATTTAATGTGCTAATATTTTGTTGTGGATTTCTGTATCTGTGTTTGTAGAATACTGGTCTGCAGTTTTCCTTTCTTGTAATGTCTTTGTGTGGTTTTGGTATTAGGGTAATGCTGGTCTCATGGAATGAGTTAGGAATTGTCAATTCTGCTGTTACTTTTTTTTTTTTTTTGATTTGGAGTCTCATTCCGTTGCCCAGGCTGAAGTGCAGTGACACACTCACAGCCACCCCATCGTCGACCTGCTGGGCTCAGGCAATCCTTCCGCTTCAGCCTTCCAAGTAGCCTGAACTACAGGTGTGCGCTACCATGCTCAGCTAAATTTTTGATTTATTGTAAAGATGAGATCTCGCCAAGTTGCCCAGGCTGTTCTTGAACCCATGGGCTCAATCCCCTCACGACAGCCTCCCAAAGTGCTGGGATTACAGGCTTGAGCCACCACGTCCAGCCTCTGCTGTTACTTTCTAAAAGAGATTGTGGAGCACTGGTATCATTTCTACCTTAAATGTTTGGTAGAATCCTTATCAGTGAACCCATCTGGCCCTGGGATTTTGTTCTGGAAAGTTATTAATTATCGATTCAATTTCTTTAACAGATATAAGTCTATTCAGGTTTATCTTGTGTGAGTTTTGATTGAACAGATCTTGCAAGGAATTGGTCAATTTCAGTTAGATCACATTTATGGGCAGAGTTCTTAACAATATTTTTTCTAATGTCCATGGGATTACTAGTAATGGCCTCTCTTTCATTTTTTTTTTATTAGCAATTTGTGTCTTCCCATTTTTCTTAGTCAACCTGGCCAGAGGTTACCAATTTTATTGACTTTTTCAAAAAAAACAAGTTTTGGTTTTATTGATTTTTTTCTCTTCAATTTCCCTTTTACTCCAATTTGTTTCCAGCTTAATTTGGATTTAATTTGCTTCTCTTTTTCTAGTTTCCTCAGGTGGCAGCTTAGATTATTTATATAATCTAAGATCATTAAATTGTGTAACCTTAGACTACTTGTATAATCTGGTCCGGTGATACAGTATGCAGTCTTTACCCTGTAAATGAAAGCCCCATTCCAGCTTGATTCTGGCCCTACTCCAGCCTCAACATGCTTCCTCATATTCTTAAAAAGTCTGTGAGGGCCCAGAGTCTGGAAACACTGGACCCCCGAATTGACAATCCACAGCTCTGAGCAGCACTTTTTATGTATGGGCCTATTTCCTGGGTCCTGTCATGGAGGGCTGCCATTTATAGAAGGTTTGAATAATAATTTAGGCTGAAGGCTAGAGTGTTCACATATACCCAAGGGCATGAGATGAACCACAGGTGAGAAGAGAAGGGGGTCATATGGGTAAGGCCTAGAGCTTCACATGCACAGAGCACATTTTAAAAAAATATTTTATTTTTTTGATTTATAACTTTTCAATTGTTAGATATAAGCTCTGTGGTTCACCTTTTAAATTGTTGCCCCATGGCCATACAAACATTGGGGACAGGCCTAATGCTGTACCAACTACTAAATTAGAGATACCTACTTCCTACTCAAAATTACATCAAGTTCCGTTATGCATATGAAACACATACACAGTTTATATAATGTACCATTTGTAAATAAGTCATATGCACTGCAGGGATAATTCACATATGTGTTTAACTGCTGCATTCAATTCATCTATACTTTAAAAAGCTTCATATTCAAGTAGAGAGGACTAGAGCTGTAAAAAGGATGTAATCATTAATATAAAGGAATTTCCTGAGTTTAAATACCAATTCCTTTGTAATCCTAATGGAATACAGATCCCAAGTTTCTTTTGGTTCTGTAACCTAATTGTGTTCATGGTAAATTCAAATCTAATAGTGGTAAAATTTGATATAAGTATACACACACACACACAACAGTACATGTAAAACCTTGTAAAATCTGAATAAGGTCTGTAACTTAGAAGCATGGGTCCAGCAATTTCTTAAACTTGAGCATAAGATTACATAAGATATTATTCATTAGAGGAAGCTTGGTAAAGGGCACATGGAAATTCTCTGTACTATTATTACAACTTCTTTTAAGTTTTTTCTATTGATTATTTTTTAGACGTTTTTAAAACTTTACATTCCACAATATACATCTATAAATTATCACAGTATTTGTTTTGTTTCCTAAAGACTACTATGGCATCAAACTCAAAACACAACTTGTAATTTTATAGTATTTCTAAGCAAAATTTTCAATTTCAATTTCTTAAATTGACAAATTTCCCCTCAATGTAAACTCTGACATAATCTTATTTGTATTTTTGTCATAAGCTTTTCCAAATTCAAAAAACCTGTAACATTTTATGCTAGTATTAATCACCTGACATTCAATGAAATATCACTTTTTTAACAGAAGGTGTCCTATATTTGTTGTAGTCTATGGGTCTATCCTCCACTCCCCATTGTTACTTTGGAATAAAATAAGGCCAGCTTGTGACAAAGATTACAAAACATTAAGGATGTCAACAGAGCTTTCTTCACAGTGTGACTACTCTGAAGTGCTGTGGAGGCTGACTTCTGACTAAACAGTTCTAACATTCATTTCATTCAAAAGGTTTTTCTCCTGTGTGTGTTCTCTGATGAACAATGAGGTTTGACTTTTGAGAGAAGGTTTTTCCACATGTGTTACATTTATAGGGTTTCTCTCCTGTATGTGATCTCTGATGTTTAGCAAGGTCTGATTTTCGGTAAAATATTTTTCCACATTCATTGCATTGACAAGATTTCTCTCCTGTGTGAGCCCTATGATGTACTGTGAGGGATGATTTGTGACTGAAGGTTTTCCCACATTCATTACATTCATATGGTTTCTCCCCTGTGTGTTTTCTCTGATGTAAAATAAGTCCTGATTTCACACAGAAAGATTTTCTACATTCATTACATTTATAGGGCTTCTCTTCTGTATGGGTTCTCTGATGTACAATTAAAGCTGATTTATGACAGAAGGCTTTTCCACATTCGTTACATTCATAGGGTTTCTCTCCTATGTGAATTCTCTGATGCTGAGTGAGCTGTGACTTCTGGCAGAAGGTTTTCCCACATTGACTGCATTCATAGGGTTTCTCCCCAGTATGTGTTCTATTATGTTTAGTTAGATATGATTTATTGTAAAATATTTTTCCACATTCATGGCATTCATAGGGCTTCTCCCCTGTGTGTGTTCTATAATGTTGAGATAAGGTTGACTTATGGCTGAAGAATTTCCCGCATTCAGGACATGCAAAGGGTTTCTCCCCTGTGTGAGTTCTCTGATGTACTGTGAGGTCTGACTTCAAGCAGAAAGTTTTCCCACATTCATAACACTCATAAGGTTTCAACCCTGTATGAATTATCTGATGTCTGGTGAGTACTGACTTGTGGTAGAAAGTTTTCCCACATGCATTACATTCATAAGGTTTATCTCCTATGTGAATTCTCTGATGCTGTGTGAGATGAGACTTTTGACAAAAGGATTTCCCACACTCAAGGCATTCGAATGGTTTCTCACCTGTGTGAGTTCTCTGATGTACAGTAAGGTGTGAATTCATACAGAAAGATTTCCCACATTCATAACATTCATAGGGTTTCAGCCCTGTGTGTGTTCTCTGATGTTTAGTGAGGTCTGACTTCTGGTAAAATGTTTTCCCACATGCATTACATTGATAGGGCTTCTCCCCTGTATGTGTTCTCTGGTGTAATGTGAGGGCTGACTTGTGGGTAAAGGCTTTCCCACATTTATTACATTCATAAGGTTTCTCCCCTGTGTGTGACCGCTGATGCTTAGTGAGGTTTGATTTCTCCCAGAAAGTTTTTCCACATTCATTACACTGAAAGCGTTTCTCTCCTGTGTGCACCCTCTGATGTCGAGTGAGGTGTGACTTCTCCCAGAAAGTTTTCCCACACTCATTACATTCAAAGTGTTTCTCTCCTTTATGAGCTTTCTGAAGTTGTGAGAGGTATAATTTCCTCCTGAAATTATTCCCACTTTCATTGTATACATAGTGTTTCATATGTACCCCAGGAAGTTTCAAAAAGGTAGAATTTACACATAAGGATTTCTCACAATCATTAAATTCATAATGATTTTCCTTTGAGGGAGGTATCTGATGGAACAAGAGGGATGAGTTCTCATAGAAAGTTCTCCCATATTCGTTATATTCACAGTCAATCACTTCTTTGTTCTTTCTCTTTTGTGTATTGAATATTGCCTTTTCAGGTAAGGTTTCTTGACAAATGTTATATTCAAAATTTTGCTCTAAAGACTGACTCTTCTCATGCTGCAAAGGGTCCTCATAATGACTGAGTGTTCTATTTTTAAATAATTCACTTTTCTCTCTAGTATGAGTTTTCTCATACTTAATATTGAGTAACAATTTTCCACAGGCATTAAATTCATCAGGCTTTTTTCCTAAGTAGTTTTTCTTACTGATAACCAATTCTGAAATATTGCTGCAATTCATTCCACATGCGTCACAATGACAGAAAATTTTTCCAGAAGGAAAAGAATGTATGTCCACGTTAAATGGTTTCCCTATTACATTACCTTGTTCCTTAGTCAGCATTTTGTTATTGATGAAAACAACTTTCCACAAATGTTTAGAATGGTTTTCTTTGCTCTTCTCTTTCAGGTGATCAGTTTTCCAGATTTCTAGAAATAAGAAAAATTAATCTTACCATATAAATACTAACACATTTCTTAATGAATGAGACTTCTCTACAAACAGTTTGTCATAACAAACTGTTTTTCTTTTTTTTTGGTCCAGCTTCCATAGATGAAACTAATTGCAAGTGTGTATTTTTTCTATTTCATGGATTTCAAGTAGAAAAAACAAACTAAACAAACAACACAAACAAAAGGCCTGGCCAAGTGGAAAAAGGGAGAAGTCTTGAGCTATTTGAAAATATACACTTGTTTTCTAACATATGAAGAATAACAGTAACTGCTTAACTCTCAATTTATCCATGCATCACCCCAAAAAACTATAAGGGTCAGCATAAAGAGAGCAAAGAACATTATCTATAATAACTCATGACTTTAGCACAGCTAGGAGATATATAATACTAACTTGAAATCTCCACTAAGTAAGGAAATATTCAAATATAATTAAAAAACTGATAATCCACATCTATAGAGAGTCCACTGGTGTCTGTGGTGATCACATGAAGTGGAGGAGACAGAGAGCCTAGAGGTGATGAAACACAAAACTACCTCTGTAAGGGGAAAGTTCCACTGTGAGTAGGAAAATACTGAGAAGATGAATTTAAAGTTCAGGTGACTGGGAAATCCAAGATGTGAAGTATATTGGAAATAAAGAAGCAAAGGCTAATCAAACACAGGAATGAAACTGTAAAAAAAGACAAAGTGATCACAGAAAATAGGACTTAAATTACAAGGAAATATCTATGGACTAGATTGTGCTCTTCCCACCCCCCAAATTTAAATGTTGAAGCTCTAATCTCCAGTGTGACTATATTTGAGATAGGGCCTTTATGGGGGTAATTAAAGTTAAATGAGATCACAAGGGTCAGGCCCTAATCTGATAGTACTGTTGTTCTTAAAAGAAAAAAAAAGAGGTCAGCCTCAATGGCTCAGCCTGTAATCCCAACACTTTGGGGAGGCTGAGGTGAGTGTGAGACCAGCCCAGGAAACTTGGCAAGACCTTGTCTCTACAATAAATAAAAAACTAGCCAGGTGTGGTAGCGCGCACCTGTAGTTCCAGCTACTTGGAAGGCTGAGGTGGGAGGATCGCCTGAGCCCAGCAGGTCGACACTGGGGTGGCCATGAGTGGGCCACTACACTCCAGCCTGGGCAACAGAGTAAGATGCCAACTCAAAAATAAAGAGAGAGAAAGAAAAAGAACAAGAGATCCCATGTGCTCGCTCTCTCATCCCCCAAACCACCAAGTGCTCACATAGAGAAGTACCTCACCAGAAACCAATCCCACTGGCACCTTGACTGTGAAATTCCATCTTCTGGAATTATGAAAGGACGAATTTGTTATTTAGGCCACTCCATGTGTGGTACTTTTGTTATGCAGCCCGAGCAGACTATTACAGAGCCCAAGGGGAAACTAGACTTGATTGAAATTTTAATAAACAGCATTGAAGAGGGACACGAAAAAAGAGCAGTAGCAAAAACATAAAGGACAAAAGAAAAAAGATAACTGTATCAGAAAGAAAATTCTAGATTAAAGATGATAATCTGAAATAAGCAAAATTATCACACATAATATATATATATTATTGTGGTCTTTAAATAGAAAAAAAGAAAATAACAGAAAAAATCTAATATTAAAACTATAATATAAGGAAAATGTCCAAAAATAAAATAAGACCCAACCCACATATTCAAAGGAGCTATCATGAACCTGAGAAAATTTGCCAAGAACAATCCTCTCTAAGACATACTTTAATGAAACTACTACAACTTAAAACTGAATAAAAAGTCTTCTGGATAAAAAGAAACCAGACTGTGCAACATAGCAATATTTTGTCTCTACAAAAAAAAATAAACTTACAAAAAGTAGCTCTAGAGAAACCACTAGGTAAATAACTTTTTAAAGTGAAATAACCATTACAGGAATTAAACGTTATACTAAAATATATTCTTTTCATGTGAAAGAAGGCATAAGTAAAAGGAATAAAATATCAAAAAAGCATAAGCTAGAAAACAAAAAGTAAAACGGCAGATGTAAATCCAACTATAGATGCTCTCCAACTCACACTAGAGTTATATCCTGATAACAGTCAAAACAGTCGAAAATATCATGTGAAAGCAGGAGGTATCACACTTCCATACTTCAAACTTTACTATAAGGCTACAGTAATCAAAACAGCCTGATATTGGTACAAGAATAGGCACATAGACCAATGGAGCAGGATAGAGATTCCAGAAGCAAAGCTTCAATTCCTCAACCAACTCATCTTTGACAAAGCCTCCAACAACCACTGGGGAGAGGAGAACCTATTCAGTAAATGGTGCTGGGAAAACTGGCTGACCACATGCAGAAGATTGAAACAGGACCCCTACCTATCACCATTCACAAAAATTAACTCTAAATGGATCAAAGACCTGAATGTAAAACCTCAAATTATAAGAATCTTAGAAAGCGCAGGAGATACCCTTATGAAAATTGGAACTGGGAACCAATTCCTATTCAGAACTCTAAAGGCCAATACCTTAAGAAATAAAATAGACAAGTGGGACCTCATCAAATTAACGAGCTTCTGCAAAGAGAAAGAAACCATCAAGAGAGCAGGGAGACAGTTCACAGAATGGGAAAATATATTTGCCAACTGTATATCTGACAAAGGCCTAACATCTAGGATCTACAAGGAACTTAAACACGCCAAAAGAAAAAAAACAAACTGACCCTTTAAAAAATGGGAAAAGAACATGAATAGATACTTCTCAAAAGAAGATACAGACAGCCAACAGACACATGAAAAAGTGCTCAGCCTCACTCATTATCAGAGAAATGCAAATCAAAACCACACTGAGATACCACCTAACCCCAGTAAGAATGGCCATCATTTTAAAACAAACTACAACAGTTGCTGGCGAGAATGCGGAGAAAAAGAAACGCCTCTACACTGCTGGTAGGAATTCAGACTAGTGCAAACTCTCTGGAAGACAGTGTGGCGATTCCTGAAAGAACTAGAAATTGACCTTCCACATGACCCAGCAATCCCCCTATTGGGAATATACCCAGAGGAACTCAAACCATTCTACCAAAAAGATACCTGCACACATATGTTTGTTGCAGCTCTATTCACAATAGCAAAAACATGGAACCATCCATGTTGCCCATCGAAGATGGACTAGATTTTAAAAATGTGGTACATATACACAATGGAATATTATGCAGCCATAAAGAAGGACAAATATATGGACTATGCGACAACTTGGATGGATCTGGAGTCGCTCTTACTCAGTGATTTATCACAGAAACAAAGAACAGAGTTCCATATGTTCTCACTCATAAGAAGACCTTGAACAAATATAATACTATAAGAAAGAAACTGAGAGTAGTGGGAACCCATCAGGGGAGGGGCGGTGGGATTGGCAGTTGAGGGAAACTGCTAGGGGAGGGAGAGGCACACCTCATCAACAAGGGTCTCTGCATGATCAATGCTTGTATACCTAAACCTGAAATGTACCCCACATCTTTATAATAAAAATTAAAATTAAAAAATAAATTTAGGCCGGGTTCGGTGGCTCAGCCTATAATCCCGTGCTTTGGGAGGCTGAGGTGAGTGAATTGCCTAAGCTCATGGGTTCGAGACCCACCTGGGCAAGTTGGCGAGACCTTATCTCTACAATAAGTCAAAAAAATTAGCTGGGCATGGTAGCATGTGCCTGTAGTTCCAGCTACTTGGAAGGCTGAGGTGGAAGAATTGCCAGAGCCCAGCAGATAGAGGCTGCAGTCTGGGCGACAGAGTGAGACTCCGACTCTAAATTAATAAATAAATAAATAAATTTTTAAAAAGAAATTCAAAAAAATAAATAAATAAATAATAAAATAAATAATACATGCAACAACAGATACTGGCAAGGATGTGGAGAAAAGGGAATGCTTCTATACTCTTGGTGCGAATGCAAACTAATCACCTAGTTCTATGGAAAACTGTGTGGCAATTCCTAAAAGAAATAGAAATTGACCTTCCATATGCCCCAGAAATCCCCCATTGGGAATATACCCAGAGGAACTCAAATCATTCTACAAAAAAGATACCTGCACACTCATTTATTGCAGCTCTATTCACAATAGCAAAAACATGGAACCAACCATACTGCCCATCAAAGCTAGGCTGGATTTTTTTAAAATGTGGTACATACACACAATGGAATAGTATACAGCCATAAAGAAAGACAAACATATGAACTTCACAGCAACTTGGATGAATTTAGAGTCTATCATACTCAGTGACTTACTACAGAAATAAAGAACAGGGTACCATATGTTCTCATTCATAAGCAAACCTTGAACAATTGTAATACTATAAGAAAGGGATTGGCAGTAGTGGGAAACTGCCAGGGGAGTGGGGATGGGATTGGCAGTTGCAGGAAACTTCCAGGAGAGGGAGGGGCACACCTCATCAACAAGGGTACCTACATAATGAACATTTGTATACCTAACCCTGTTTTGTATGCCACATCTTTAAAAAATAATAATAAATAAATAAATAAATAAATGGGAACAAAAAAATACCCAACCTGAAGAGAGAAACAAGATTGAGAGGAAAACAAAAAAAAGAAAAACAGACCCTCAAGGTCCTATGTAGAAGTCAAAAAGCTTAAATTAGTATCGCTAAAGTCTCTGAGGGAGAGGAAAAAAGACTAGAGCAAAAAATATATTTTAAGAAATAATGGTTTTAAAAATCCCACATTTGGCCAGGAGCAGTAGCTCATACCTGTTGTCTCAGCTGCTTGGGAAGCCGAAGCAGGAGAACTGCTTGGGAGGCCGAAGCAGGAGGACTGCTTGAACCCAGGAGGTCAAGGCTGCAGTAAGCCCGGATCATGCCTGTTGCTCAGGCAACAGAGTGAGAAAAAAAAAAAAAAACACTATAATGCTGAAACATATAAATATAGATTCAAGAAACTGAACAAATCCTAAACACAACAAATTTAGAGAAAATTACATCCAGATATATCATAATCTGAATCGCTGAAAACAAAAGATGTAGAAAAGTCTTGAAAGCAGCTACAGATGACATTACACAGAGGGAAAACAATTTAAATGACTGCAGATTTCCCATCAAAAACTATAGAGTCCTGCAAAATCTTTAAAATGCCGAAGAAAAATTATTAACCCAGAATTCTATACCCACAAAAATGTTCTTCAGGATAGAAGGCAAAATAAAGATACTGTCAGATCAAAGAAAACTAAGAAAACGCACCAGGAGTAACTGTGCTTGAAAAGAAATACAAAAGAAAGTCCTTCAAACTGAAGAGAAAAAAACACTGGGGGAAATTTATATCTTCAGAGATAAACAAAGGACAAAATAAAGAGTAAATATCTGAGAAAATAGAAAAGACGATTTTTCTCCTCTTAGAATATTTAAAATACGATTACTTACTTAAAGTAAAATATATAACTTTGACAGTGTTTGCCATATATTTAGATGTGATATATGACAATTAAAGCAATAGTTGGAGGAAAGGATAAACGGACCTATATGGGTCTAAAACTCCTTAATTTTTCCTATAGTAGTATATTACTAACGCTGAGTAGACTATAAAAAGTTAGGTATGCATACTGTGATCACTAGCACTCTAGCATATAACCACTAAAATAATAATATAAACACATATACCAAAGGGCAATAGAAAACTAAAATGAAATACTAAAAAAAAGTTCATATACATTAAATGTAAACAGCTCAACAACCCAATAAAAAGAGATTGTTAGATTAAATGAAATAAACTATACACTGTTCTTTCAGAGTCAAAAAAGTTACATCATACAAACGATAATCAGAAGAAAGCAGCAATACTAATATCAAAGAGACATCAATGTAAAAACTGATACCAAAGACAAAAAGGGAAGTTATATTATGATGAAAAGGTCAGTTCACTAAAAAGACATACCATCCTAATTATATATATGCACCTACTGAAAAACTTCCAAATTACAGCAAGCAAACTTGATAGAAGTGAGAGAAGATGAATCCATAGTACAGTTGGAGACTACAATACTCTTCTCTCAGGAATCAACAGAACCAGTAAAGAAAATATCAGTAGGGATACAGAAGACCTGAACAACGCTAGCAAACAACTTTATCTAATTGACATTTCTGCAACTTTCCACTCAACAGCAGAATGTACATTCTCTTCAGTTGCATATGTAACACTAAGATACACCAAATTTTGTCCAGAAAATAAACGGCAATGATTTTTTAAAATAGGAATCATACAAGAAATATTCTTTGAACAAAATGGAATTTAGCTAGAAACAACAGAACAATTTCTGGTAAATCTCCAAATATTTGAAATTAAACAACACAGTTATACATACCTACGGGTCAAAGAGGATATCTCAAGGTAAATTAGAAAGTGTATTGAACTGAATGGAAATGAAATCATAGCATACAGAAATATGTAAGAGGCAGCTAAAGCAGTGCTTACAAGAACACATATAGTATTAAAATCGTGCTATACATGCTTTCATTGGAAAGCAAGAAACATCTGAAATTAATAACCTGAGCCTTCACTTAAAGAAACTAAAATAAGAAAAATTAAAATCAAAGGACTTAGCAATCAATAAAGCTGAAAACAAGAGCAAAAGAAAAAGATAACAGGAATCAGTGAAATCAAACACAATGTTTGAAAATATCCTTGAAAAGACTAATAATATTGATAAATGCATAGCCAGAAAAAGAGAAAATAAATAATAAACTACCAATATCAGAAATGGAAGAAGAAATATCATAAAAGAGAGATTTTTTAATATTTGGTTAGCCTTACGCTCCTGTGATAAATCCCACGTGGTCACAATGTACTATGTTCTTATAATGCTAGACGATCTGCTAATATTCTGTTGAAGACTTTTGCTTCTGTGCTCATGAGAGATACTGGTCTTTTCTTGTAATGTCCTTTTTTTTCTTAATGCTAGCCTTGTAACATGAGTTAGAAAGCATTCCCTCTGATCCTGTTTTCTAGAAGAATTTATGTCAAACTGGTATTACTTCTTTATAAAATGTTTGGTAAAATTCAGCAATGATGCCATCTGACCCTAGAATTTTCTTTGTGGGAAGGTCTGCAACTTGAGTTCAATCTATTTAATAGATATAGGAATATTTGTTTTATTTCCTTTTGAGCTACTTTTGGTAATTTGTGTCATACAGGGAATTGGTCCATTTCATCTAACTTATCAAATTTATGGGCATATAGTTATTCAAAATATTCCCTTATTATGTTTTTAAAGTCTGCAAGCAACTGGAAGTTGAAGTTAAAAGAAATACTACCAATTACAATAGGATCAAATAACATGAAATATTTAGTTATAAATCTAAAAATATTGTATACATCATCTGTTTCTGATACATATCAGACACTGATGTAAAAAAAAATCAATGAAACCCTAAATATATGAAAAAAACATACGACATTGATGAACCAGAGAATTCAATAGTATTTAGATGCCAGTTCTCCCTAAAATGACTTCTGAGTCAACACAATCTCAGTCAAAATCCCAGCAAGATTTTTTTAATTAACAAATTGATTCTAAAATTTATATTAAAAAAGTAAATGAACAAGAATAACCAAGTAAATTTTCAAAAATAAGAATAAGTTGGGGGACTCTCACTATCTAATTTCAAGATTTCCTATAAATATATAACAATAAAGGGGAATTCTTAAAAGGATAGACACATGGATCCCTGAAACAGAATAGAGTCTAAAATAGAGATATCCAATTAATTTTCAAAAAAGATATTAATGAAAAACATACAGTCTTTTCAACAAATACTCATTTCATAATGATAAAGGGGTTGATTTTTCAGGAAGACATAATCCAAAATTTTAAGCACCTAATAACAGAATTTCAAAATACAAGAAGAAAAAACAGGTAAGATGTCAAGTAGAACTGGGTAAATACAAAACTACAATTGAAGACAACTGTCTCTCAATAAGTAATAAAAGTAGACAGAAAATCAGAATGATTTTAGAAGATCTGAACAAAACTATCAACTAACTTGACATAACTGAAATTTATACAACACTCCATCCACCAATATCAGTACACGTATTCTTTTCACACGCACGAGGACTATTTACCAAAACAGACAATATTCTGATGAATAAATTTCAAGCAATTCTAGTCATATAGCCCTATATATATGATACATTGTGTTTATATTAAGCAGAACTTTGAGTTAAGGAAAACTCCAGGTCTAGAAGGCTTCAGAAGTGGTGAATTCTACCAAACACGTAATGAAGAAATAATGCCAATCCCATACAAACTCTTCAGGAAATGATCAGGAAAGTTCTAGCTCATTATATGAGGCTGGCATTACCCTAACACCAAAACTAGGCAGAAATTACAAGAAAAGTGCAGACCAATATTCCTCATGAACATAGATACAAAACTTTAACAAATCAAATCCAACCAATATATAATAAAGAAGATACATCATTTCAGATGGAGTTTATCTCAAGAATGTAAGGTTGATTTAACATGCAAAAATTAAGTATGTATTTCACCATATTAACAAATGTAAAATGAAAAGTCAGCCGGGCTCGGTGGCTCAGTTTGTAATCCCGCGCCTTAGGAGGCTGAGGTGAGTGGATTGCCTGAGCCCGCGGGTTCGAGACCCGCCTGGGCAACTTGATGAGACCTCATCTCTACAATAAATAAAAAAATTAGCTGGGGGTGGTAGTGCACGCCTGTAATTCCAGCTACTTGGAAGGCTGAGGCGGAAGGATCACCGGAACCCAGCAGGTTGAGGCTGCGGTGGCCAGGAGCAGCCACTGCACTCCAGTCTGGGCAACAGAGTGAGACTCCAACTCAAAAAAAAAAGAAAAGTCATATGCTCTCAACAGACATAGAAAATGCATTTAACACAATCCAATA
>CAUYQG010033058.1:0-20436 GCA_963574415.1 Tarsius wallacei
AAATAAATACATAAAAATAAAAGTTTAAAAAAGTGCATTATAGGGATAGATTATGGGCAACCACACAGAAATAATCTATAGGAGCTGGCCAATTTTCACAATCATTAACTATTTTCTGAGTTAGTGCATTTCAGTAAATAGATTCTTTTTCCTTAGAGCTTGGCTCTCCTTGGAGAACATGTTCACATTCATTTTTTAAATGTGGTACTTCTTTTCTTGAAATTCTTCTATGGTTTATTTTAAACTGACACGAGTGCTCCCTATTTAAATGTCCTATCTTCTATGCCATGTTTCTATATTGTTTTTGGTATGTAGAAATTTATTTCACAAGCACTTATATACAGATCACGAATTTGGCAGAAACTACGCTGGTAATCAAATAGCAATACTGCTAAATAAGTATATTCTTATTATAATGTGCAATATAATTGTTTTTGAGTCAGTTAGTGACTTCACTGGCTTCTTCAGGCAAATGCAGCTTTAATTTATTAAACTCTCCTAGAATTTCATTAGCTGAAAAACATACAAATGCAAACAAATGCCACGTTTTTTAAACTGTAGTTTTTATTATGTCCATATTGTGTGGCCAAACCACTCATCTGAAATTTCTGCAAATTATACAATAACAAGGTATAAATGCCACCTACACGATGCAACTATTCTGTATACAACCAAAAGGCACTAATTCCATCCTCAGAATTTGACTTTCAGGATTTCACCATTCAGGATTTCAATCTTCTTGGATTATGATTTTTGGGATTTTAGCTGCAAGAGATTTTAGGCTTTAAGAATTTTGATTTTTAGGGGTTTTGATCTTTAAGAATTTCAACATTCAGTATCATAGTATGTAGGATTGTGTCTTTCATGTTTATAATTGGCACCAGATCAAATAAGATTTATCCCAGGGATGCAAGGATATTTCAGTCTATGCAAACCAAAAAAATGGGATATACCACATCAACAAGATGAAAGACAAAAACCATATAATCTCATAAAATGCAGAAAACGCATTTCATAAAATTCAACTTTTTTTTTTAATGATAAAAACTCTCAACAAACTGGGTATCAAAGAAACACTTCCAAACAATAAAGGTCATATATAAAAAATGCACAGCTAACATTATGCTAAATGAAAAAGAAATTGAAAGCTTTTTCTCTAAGTTCTGGAACAAGACAATGATGTCCACTTTCACCACTTTTATTCAACAAAGTACTGGAAGTTTTAGCCAGAGCAATTCTGTAAGAGAAAGAAATAGGGCATACAAATTGGGGGGGAAAATCAAATGGTGCTTGTTTGCAGATGACATGCTCTTATATTTAGAAAAACCTAAAGACTCCAATCAAACAAACAAAAAAACTTAGAACTGATAAAACACATTCGTAAAATTGCAGGATGCAAAATTAACATACAAAAATCAGTAGCATTTCTGTACAAAAATAGCAAACAATCTGAAAAAGAAAATTAAGAAAGCAACCCTGGAATATTATGCAGCCATAAAGAAAGACAAAATCATGAACGTCACAGCAACCTGGATGGACTTGGAGTCTATAATACTGAGTGATGTAACACAGAAACAAAGAACTGAGTATCGCATGTTCTCACTCATAAACGGACCCTGAACAATTATCATAACACTATAAGAGAAGGATTGGCAGTAGCAGGAAACCGCCAGAGGAGTTGGGGGGGAGGATAGGGAGGCAGGATTGGCAGTAGTGGGAATCTGCCCGGGGAGGGGGTGCATCTCATCAACAAGGGTGCCTGCATAATGAACAGCCTGAATGTATCCCCATCTTTAAAATAAAAAAAATTAAAAGAGAAAAAATAACATAAAATTCTGCTTGTTTCACACACAAAAAGAAAGCAACCCTATTTACAATAGGTACAAGAATAAAAACCTAGAAACAAATTTAACCAAAAAAGTGAAAGATCTCTACAATAAAAACTATAAAACACTAATGAAAGAAATTGAAGAGGACACAACAAATAAAAAGATATCCCATGTTTATGAATTGGAATAATTAATATTGTTAAAATGTCCATAGTGCCCAAAGTGGTCTACAAATTCAACGTAATTTCTGTCAAAATACCACTGACATTCTTCACAGAAAGAGGAAAAAAAATCTGAAACTCCTAACATTTGTATACAACCACAACAAACCCCAAATAGCCAAGGCAATTATGAGCAAAAAGAACAAAGCTGAGGCCATCATACTATCTGACTTCAAAATAGGTTACATAGTTATAGTAACCAAAGCAGAATGATGGTCTTTCACTTGCAGCAATGTGGATGGCACTGGATAACATAATGAAATAAGTGAAGCACAGAAAGATAACTATTACATGTTCTCTCTCACATGTTGGAGCTAAAAAAGCTGATCTCAAGTGATAGAGAATGGAATGGTGGTTATCAGAGACTGGCAAGTATATTGGGGAAGGGAAGAAGGAGAGGTTGGTTAATGAGTACCAAAATACAGTTAGATAAAAGCAATAAGTTCTAGAAACAGATAGACCATTAAAACAGAATGGAGAATCCATAAATAAATCCACATACTTGTAGCCAATTCATTTTCAGCAGAGGTACAGGAACATCCATTAGGCAAAGAACATGCTTTTCAATAAATGA
The DNA here is from genome assembly GCA_963574415.1 of Tarsius wallacei. NCBI lineage: Eukaryota > Metazoa > Chordata > Mammalia > Primates > Tarsiidae > Tarsius > Tarsius wallacei. Next base: position 2,625 of record CAUYQG010033058.1, read on the forward strand.
TCTATTTTTTCAATAGATAATCATATGCAGAAGGATGAAACTAGACATGTATCTCTTACTATGTATAAAAATAACCTTAAATTGATTAAAGACTTAAATATAATACCTAATACTATAAAACTATCATAATAAAATATTTGGTAAATGCTTCAAGACATTAGTCTGGACAAGGATGTTTTGTGTCAGACATCAGAAGTAAAATTAGACAAATGAGAGCATATCAAGATAAAAAATATTAAGCACAGCAAAAAGAAGCAATCAGCAGAGTGAAGAGGCAACCCATATAAGGGGAGAAAATATTTGCAAATGATTCCTTGTACAAGGAATTAATAATAAAATTTATAAGAATCTTAAGCAAAACAGCAGTGAAAGTAATTAAAAACACCAAATAATTGTATCTAAAATTGGCAAATGATCTGAGTAGACATTTCTCCAAAGAAGACATACAGGGTCTGGTGCAGTGGCTTATGCCTGTAATCCCAGCACTTTGGGAGACTGAAGTGGGAGGATCACTTGAAGTCAGGAGTTTGAGGCCAACTTGGGCAACAAAGAAAAAAAAGCTTAAAAAGTAAAAAATTAGTCAGACGCAGTGACATATACCTGTTGTCACTGCTACTATACCTGTTGTCACTGCTACTCAAGTGGCCGAGGGGGAGAATTGCTTGATGCTTGAGCCCAGGAGTTTAAGGCTGCAATGAATTATAACTGAGCCTTGCACTGTAGCCCTAGCAACAGAGCAAGACCCTGTCTCAAATCAAAAGCCAAAAAAATGACATACAAATGGCCAACAGGTATGTGAAAAATGCACAACATCAATAATCATCAGGGAAATACAAATCAAAACCATTTTGAGACATCATCTCACCTTAGTTAAAATAACAATTATGAATAAGACAACAAAATAGCATGCTGACAAGGCAAGGATGCAGAGAAAGGGGAATGCTGGTATACTACTAGTGGAAATGTAAAGTAGTCCAGCCACTATGGCAAAGAGTATGAAGGTTCTCCAGTAGACTGAAAATAGATTTATCATAAGATCTAGCAATCCCACTACTGCATATATGTGCAAAAGAAAGGAAATTTGTAGATGGAAGAGAGATTTTCATTCTCATGTGTATTCCAGCACTATCCACAACAACCAAAATGCGGAATCAACCTTAGTGATTTTCAGTGAATAAATGGATACAGAAATGTGGTATATATCTACAATGGATTATTATTCATAGCCATAAAAAAGAATGATATTCTGTCATTTGCAGCAACAGGGATGACACTGGATGACATAATGAAATAAGCCATGCACAGAAAGATAAATATTGCATGTACTTTCTCATATGTTGGAGCAAAAAAAACTGATTTTAAGGAGGTAGAGAGTAGAATGGTCGTTATCAGAGGCTGGCAAGTACATGGGGAAGAGAGGATAAAGACAGGTTGGTTAATGAATTCAAAATACAGTTAGATAAAAGCAATAAGCTCTAGTGTCTGATAGCACATGACCATAGTTATTAATGATTTATTGCATATTTCCAAATAGAAGATTTGGAGTGTTCTCAGCACAAAGAAATGATCAATGTTTTAGGTGATGGCTATCTCAATTGCCCTGGTTTGATTATTACACATTGTATGCATGCATCAAAATATAGCATGTTCAATTATTATCTATCAATAAAAATACTTACAATTCAAAAAAAGAAATGCAGGTTAAACGTGGTAAATAAATAAACAAGAAAATACTTTGCAAAAGGGAGAGACAATAAAGAAATATATGAACTTCACAAGATCAAATATTCATCAAATTCTATCAGAAGCCAATATGTATGTCAATAATTTGGTCCCTGCTGCTCCTGCAGAGAATCCTTAGAGCAGCTGAGTCATGTTAATGAGAGAAAATCTTTGTAGGGATAACACCAAGCATCCTGTTATCCTTTATTAGTTACTCCAAAGGCCATTAAAGCTAGGAACAGCATTTGCTTCATTTGTTGAAGGAAACATGCTTCCCAGAATAAAGCTTAATTGGAGGCTGAGAAAAGGATCAGGAACAATTGAATGACTAGTCCTCCTCCTATTCCCATATGGGTGTAATCCCTAAGGATTATAAATTTGATTCATGGACCAAGAGAACTTCAAGTCTGCAAATCTCTTAAATGGAAGCATAAAAGGTGTAGATTATGTAAATTCTTCCTCAAATAGTGATACAAGCCCAAATATAAAAATAATACAGCAAAGCACAAAAACCTTTCCACATCCTGAACAGATCGTCTCATTGCCATCATGTCCCTGCTGGAATTCACCAGAGGATGCGGCACTGATATTCCACATCTCTTATTGTAATTTGGCCTCCTAACTTGCACTAAATTTTTGAACCTTTGCTAAATAAATCAAGTCTACTGTATTAATAATCTCCTTTTTTCCCCCTTGAAGTCAAAACTCTCCTGGAATGCTGAATTGATGCCCAAGGGGAGTTTGTTGACTTGCTCCACCTGAGACCTATTATGAACCACATTTTTTGAAGCCTTTGGATCAGGTACTGTAGTAGTGACTTTCTTCCTTAGTAAGAAAACCATGATGTAACTTGCTGTGCCAGTGAAGTATTTTAGGCTAAGCTTCCCAGATCACCTTGCAGGAATGGGGGGGGTAGCCTTATAATTAAGTTTGACCATTGAGATGAAAAAGAAAAGTACTGGGTGAGGGTTCCAGGAAGTTCATTTAAAAAGAGCACAAAACAAAGGTTAGCTGTAATTCATTCCTGTGACCTGGCATGCGGATGTAATGGATAGAGAGATCCAGCAACTATCACAGGCTATCAATAAGATTTAGAAGTCATGTACTGAAGATGGTTGGACAGAACGATGAGGGGTCTGTGTTTTTTGAGGTCCACAGAGCTGTTAATCTGTCTTGGACTGCCTAGCTCCAGAGTGCTTTTATTTGAGGGAGACAAAAACCAATATCTTGTGTACGCTATTTTTAGACTTTTTTATGTGCAACTTTCCTGTTTTTTATTGCAAAAGAGAAGCACAGTAGCCAAAAGATAGAAATGTATTCATTCAGTCCAAGAGATGTTGCAGTTTTCCCTTTAACTGTTCATATATAAAACATTCTCTATTGAATATACCTGCTGCTGCCTTACTAAGAAAACTGATTTGATAGCGTAGCACAGGCAGTTTTTGATTTGAGGTTGTGACCCGACTTTTTTGGATGCCTGGGCATGTTAGTTATGTTTTTATTACTTTGGAATATCTGGGACAACTAAGGACAACATCTACATTAATCTTCTCCTGTTTCTCTTATCTGATTTCTATTGGCAACGCTGTTCAAGAATGCATCTGCTGCCAGTAGCTGATTTGTTATTCACTTTTGACACTAGCCAGGTCACTGGCCATTAATGAATTTAATAATCTTCTACCTCCTAGAATGTATAAAAATAGAGACACACAAAGACATTGGGCTTGCACAGTTGTATTGCTGGGGACAGTGGCACACACCTGCCCAGCCATCAGAGGCACAGCATCCTCTACAGCCTTTGGCTGTGTTGCAGATGGAAGTTTCCCGAGGGAACTGCCTATCACCAGTGGATGGTACATGGGTGGGATGGATCATTGTTGGATGCATAACTTACATATGGAAACACCACAGGGCAGTTGCCTCAGCAATCCCTCATCTCTAGTAGTGTGTTAATTTTGTTAATTTTAACAAATTCTGCTTTATTTTGCATTTTCTTTCACATTGGCAACCTGAAGGGTTATTTTTATTTTATTTATTTATTTATGTTTTTATGTTCCACAGTGGAGAATGTGCCACAGCATGGAGAATAAAAGTAAAACAAAAGTTTATTGGGCTTTCTGGCACTCTCTGACTGAGGAAGAATAAAATGGGCTTGTCCTGGAATTAACTGATAGGCCACTAACATGGCATGTATACACATGCATGAGTGTGTGTGTGCAATTCATTGTTAACTTTCCATTTAGATCTGAAGATACCTTTTTAAACTTCTCTTCTGTGTATGCCTTGTTTATTTTTTTTTTCTGTTTTTTTCTATAGCTATCTTTCCTCTTATGATTTCAAAGTATATTTACCAATGATTATTTCTAAGTCCTTTCTTCTAAACCTCTTTTTCTCTGTGTTAACAATAGCTCTCTAATTTTTACTCTGTCTACCCCTCTCACATTATATTTTTGTTCTATCCCCTGAACACGAGGTCATAAAACTGAAGTACAATATATGCTATATTGTCTTCTCTATTATATAAAAACAGATTTACAGTTTGAATTACCTGTCTGAACATGTTACCTCTTGTCTCTTTCCAAATTTTAATAAAATAACATGCAAAAATTTAAAAGTAGTATTTTGGTGACATTGTGGAAAATCTAGGTGAAATATCCTCAGACCAAAACAATTGAGGCATTCCTATAAGATATAAGTAAATTAAATCAGCTCCAAAATCTATATCTAAAGTCAGAGAATGTGGAGGCTAGAAAAAGGAGAACAACACAGAGGGCTAAGAACAGCTTTATCAGTACCTCCCTTGGATTAGCTGGTTCCAATATTTGTTAGGTGTGAACTGGGGCACAACTTGCTTGCCAGTTGCCTCTGGTAGTTCTTACTCAAGAGCTTTCCAGAATGGGTACTTTGGGCTAACAAGCCAGGGCAGTTCTCTAGGAGGAACTAGAGAGAAGGGAAGTTGATAGGATGAAAGAGAAACTGATACCTAGATGACAAATTACTTGTTAAAGAGAATCTGCTAAATGTATGTACTCCTTTTTTGTCTCCCACACAGATATAGCATAACCCAGGTTCTTGCATCAGAGTCTTCATTTACTACTAGTGCAAGATACACTTTTTACCTGGTTTTAGGATATATACATTATGTCCTATGATTAATCAATCTAGGCCTTCATTATGGATTAATATAGGCCTTCATTAATCAAAACCAAAACAAAACAAAATTGAGGAAAGCTAAGAGCATGAAAGAGGATCTCTACAGGCAAAAAATGAATAAAAATGTTAAGAAAAACTATTGATAATGGGAAAAAATGGTTAAATTAATAGAAATGTGGTTATTACTCCTGAAAATTTTTTTGAAGATATGAAAAAAATGTGTCAAGTTTACCGAAAATAAAAAAAATAACGACAGTAACAACAGATTTCTCCAATAAAAAAATTATCAAAATTCACAAAAGTTTTAAGACACAATCATTGATTTAAGACAAGATGTAATAGATAAGCTGAGTACCAGAATGGGCGCAGTCAAAATAAGACTTCATGAAGTGAAAACGGAATGAAGGGATTCTTCTATATTATAAGGTCAAATATATAAAAGATAAAAAGGAAACATTAGTAGATATAGAAAATAGATACAATAGTTTCATCATCAGTCTAAAGAAAATTTCAGAGGAGTTGGAGGGGCAATGATCTTGAAACATAAGGAAAGAAAACATTCCTTAGCTGAGGACAGACTTGTCTTAAGATTTGAAGTGATTTTTGGATGTCAATAAGGAAAACAAAAAGAAAATACCAAGATTCTCCATGGTCAATTTTTAGAATGCCAATGGTAGAAAATCGTAATCTTCCAGAGAAGAAAATTCTGCTTTGCTATAAAGGATAATCCTCAGACTGTCATCAAACTTCTCATCTGAAGCAGAGATGTTAACGAAAAAGGAAGAATTTTCTTCAAAGCACTAGAGGAACACAATTTAAAACATAGATTTCTTTCCTTTACTTTTTCTCTTTCTTTTTTCTTTTTTGAATCAAGTTCTCACTATGTCACCCAGACTGGAGTGCAGTGGCACAATTATGTCTCACCACAGCCTAGGCCTCCTGGGCTCAGGTGAGCCTTCTGCCTCAGCCTCCCTAGTAACTGGGATTATAAATGTGTGCCACCACACCTGGCTAATATTTTGATTTTTTTTTTTTTTTGTAGAGACAAGGTCTTGCTATATTTCCTGGGCTCGTTCTGGACTCCTGGTTAGCTTCAAGTGATCCTCCCGCCTTGGCCTCCCAAAGTGTTGAAATTAGAGGGTGAGTCACTGCACCTGGTCAGAATTTTTTTTTTATATTAAGTTAAACTACCATTTAAGATTAGAAACCAAGGAAAAACATGCTCAGTGATTGAAGGATTCAGAGAATGTGTCACCAACAAAACAGTTTTAAATTGAGTACTGAATGCTAGCATAACAAAAATTCCAAATTATTTTCTAAACTATAGTTTATAACCCATGGATATGAAAGAGAGAAAAAAAAAAGCAACAAAAACCATCCGATTCTAATAAGTCACTCTACATTAAAGTGAGAAATAAGACAGTAATTTCTATCACTGCTATTCTGTAGGATATAATCAGTATATTAAATTTGTAGACCATAAATATTAGAAGAAAAAAACAAGATCTGTCAATATTTGAAAATTTTGTTATTGCTTTCTTAGAAAATACTGACAAAATAATAGGAGATTATCAACAAATGAACTAATAAGAGAGGTCAGTAAAGTTCCCACATATTAGTTCCATTTACAATAAATCAATAGCTTGACTATAATGAGCAATTGCCAGTTAGAAATCCAGAGAAAATAGAATGTTGTAGCAGAAATAAAACTGAGATATACAAGAAGGAAACCAAAGATAATAAAGGTTGTATACAAAAGACATTGATAAAATTTGATTAAAGAACAAAACAAATAAACAGAAAACTGAGTAACTGGAAAGAAACATGATATCTAGATTTAAGATTGAATATCACATAAATATCAATTGTCAAATTGTTCTGTAACTTCAATGCAGCTTCAGTCAACATCCTTCTGGCAGTGTGTTTTTAAATTTTTTTTCTTATGTCAAGGTTTTTTAAGTTTACAGAAGAGTTTACAAAAATAGTTAAGAATTTCCGTATGCCTTCCACTCAGCTTCTCTTTAAGTTACTATCTTACATACCCTTAGAACATTAGTCAACTAAGAAATTAGTGTTGGTAAATATTATTAATAAAGAATCTTTAGGTTTCATTAATTTTCCACTCATTTTTTTTCTTCTGTCATTCAATCCAGAATACCACACTGCATTGCCATGTCTCCTTAGTCTCCTTCAACCTGTGTGAGTGACCCTCATTTTTCTCTTGTTTGTCATTGCTATGACACTTTTGAGGCGTACTCGTCACTTATTTTGTAGACTGTCTCTCATTCTGCATCTGTCGGAAGTTATCTCTTCATTACATTGTTGGTTACGCATTCATTATCGGGAAGAATACCACAGAGGTGATGTGCCTGAGTGCATCACCTCAGGAGGTACATGCTATTGATTTGTGTTACTCGCGATGGTGATGTTAAACTTGATCACTTAATTTAAGTGGTATTTGCCAGGATTCTGCACTCCAAGATAACAATTTACCCCTTTGTAATTACAAATTTACAAAACCGAAGTTGTGGTTAAGTAATTATTTTTCTTAAGCTTTACAGTATCCACTAAAATACTGTTTTCAAAAATTATTTCCTAAGAAACAGAGGTCAATCCGTAACAAAGACACCTGCATGTTTATCACAGCACAATTCACAATTGCAAAGATGTAGAATCAATATAAATGCCCATCAACCGATCAATGGATAATGAAGATGTGATGTATACATATACACACACCCTGGAATACTATGCCTCCATAAAAAAGAATGAAATCATGTCCTTTGCAGCAACATAGATGGAGCTGGAGATCATCATCCTAAGTAAACTGACTCAGAAACAAAACCAAATACTGCACGTTCTCACTCATGTGGGGGGGCTAAACAGTCACAAAGATGGAAATAATAGACATTGGGATCACCAATAAAGGGGAATGGGACTTAAGGTTCAGAAACTACCTATGAGACATAATGTTCACTTTCTGGGGAATGGGCTACCTGAGACCCAATCCCCACCATTACACAATATGTCCATGTTACAAATACCCATGTGTACACCATGAGTCTAAAATTTAAAAAGTACTCAAACTTTTAAATGGTCTTGGGTTAAGCAAAGAGTTTCTGAATACAAGATCAAAAATATGACCTACAAAAGAAAATAAATAATACATTTGGAATTTGTTTATACTATATTATACTATGGTCATGTGATTTGCTTATTTCACCCTAAAAATATTTACTTTAGTTTGTTTCTCCTTAAACTTTTATCCTCTAATTTTAGCAACCATTGGTGCATCTTGGTGGCAGTAATTATTATTGTGGTGTTCTGACAATGATTTTCTCTTTCCTTCATGCCTTTGACATATGTTAATTGAAATTCTTCTGTGGGGAAAAATTGACATGTTTATTTATTTATTTAAATTTAGATCAGTATAGAGTGGGTTAATAGATATTTATAATATTCTTTATCATACACATTTACCTTTATTTGCTTTGTTGCTTAAGGTGTTTAATCATTGGTCACTGGAAGCTTTCATGTTGGCATATATAATACATATGTATATGTATTATACATATAATAGTATATATATATATATAATATCTGCTAGTATGTGCTTGTTATTTCATTTTTTATAGGATCCTTCATGCAGAAAAAGTTTTATTTAAAAAAGAATTTCAAATGTATCATTTATTTTCTTTTGTCGGTCATGTTTTTGGTCTTGTATTCAGAAACTCTTTGCCTAACCCAGTGCCATGTAGCTTTTCCCCTGTAATTTTTTTTTAAAATTAAGGCTTGTGTTCCTCAGTGGAGACATGGAAGAGAATCAGGCAGTGTTTCTTGCCCTCTTGCACATATGTTTTCCCCACAATATACACTTCTTTGGCTCTTTCCAGTAGTTTATGTGAGTGCACCATTCGGGGTTCATGAAGAGACACAACTTACAACAAGACCCAGACAATTTGTGTGGCCCCCCAGTGGTTTCAAATTGTCCCTGACAGCCCCCATTCAATCTTTACCAATTTTCAACTATTCTAGCTTGATTTTCTTGCCATATGTTTGCTCTCTACTTCAGATGAGTGAATGTTCATGTCTCCTACTTCCTGCAAGTGACACCTCTCTTTAGATATTTGGGACGATTTGTTGGGTCTTAGCTCTCTAATGAATACAAGAAAATGTATGAATTTGAAGAAAGTCCAGCTCTTTTTCACAGCAAGAATGATCTCCTTTTGACTCTGTGTCTCTTGGTGGAAGCTGGAATTACATAATTGGGATTTTTGAGAAACCAGAATATCTGATTTCTAGTAAATGAGAAAGAGTCGCCAAGAAAATGTTTTAAGAGAACAATAACATAAGATTTTTCTTTTCTACATTGTATTACAAAGTTATTTTAATATATTTTAATACTATTTTGCTACCTAATTTGGCTACTTAATTGAAACAGTGTGATTTTTGTACAGAAATAAGCACAACAGATCAATGGAACAGAATTGATTTTTCAGAAGCAGGCCCTATAAATATGATAAGTTGATGTATATAAAGGAGAAAATTCAAATCACTAGAGATACAAATTATACTAAAATATTTAAAGACAATTGACTGTCCATTAGAATAGATTGCATTTTCTATATCATAACATTCACAACAATAGATTCTAAATATACTAAACATCTAAATATAAAATTATAGGACTAGGCTTTTGTAAACTGGACATGGGAATACCTAGCTTAAGGAAAACACAAAAGCTAGACACTACAAATAAAAAGATTGAAATTTTTAACCCACTAATAATTCAAATAAAAAAAACTTCTGTATAATACAAAGCACCATAAACATTATAAATAGAATTTTGAAATAGAGACAGGACAGGAGAAAATATTTGCTTTCTCTATAGGACTCACACATAAATAAAAAATTGCTAAATAACGAAACAAAATTGTTGACAAAAGATGTAAGGTGGAAATTAACAGAACTGAAAAGACCAATAAACATGAAAAAGACTGATTATAGCTAACGCCTATAATCCCAGCATTTTGGGAGACTGAGGTGGAAGGATTACTTGAGCCTGTCTGGGCAACATAGGAGACCTCATCTGTACAAAAATAATAATAATTTTTAAAAATAGCCAGGTGTGATAGTGTGAGCCTCTAGTCCCAGCTACTTGGAGGCTGAAGCAGGAGCATTGCCTGAGCCAAGGAGGCTGAGGCTGCAGTGAGCTGTGATTGTGCCACTGCACTCCAGTTTGAGTGACAGAGTGAGATCCTAACTAAAAAATAAATAAACGACAAAAACAAATGAAAAGATACTTAGCCTTCTATTTATCAAGAAAAAAATAAAAACTTGAAACAATGATGAGATTTCACTACTTACTCATAAGAATGACAATTTTAAACAAATTTATAGATAGTTCTTATTGATGATTATAAGAAACAGCACTTTTATATACTGTTGATGAGAAAGCATGTTTAAAACTGTTTTTTAGAGATTAATTGAACAGTATCTATCACAGTTTAACATATTCGCTCCCTGGATTCCTTTGGTCACAAGAAACAAAACTCTATTTAAATTTGCTCATGTGATTCAAGCAAATTGTTGATTCTTTCAATTGAGAAGTTCAGTTGAAAGAAATTCAGCAAATAAATATTGGCTTCAAGTGAGTCTTGATCAGCAAGCACCCAGTTTCTTACTGATTCTCAGTTCTCCCTTTGATCTTATGGTTGCCTTCACTTGTGATCCTTGAGATGGTGTTATGAGCTGAATTATTTCCACTTTAAAATTCATGTGTTGAAGTCTGAACCCCGGGACCTCAGAATAGAACTTAGAGAGGATTTAAAGGGGTCATTAAATTAAAATGAGCTTCTTAGGGTGGATCCTAATCCAATATAACTGCTATCCATATAAGGACAATTAATAAAAGGAAATTTGGACACAGATACACACAGAAAGAAGAGGATGTGAAGAGACAGGGAGAAGACAGCTATCTACAAGACAAGGAGAAGAAAGACCTGGAACAGTTCCTCCCCTCACGGCCCTTAGGAGACATTAATCCTGTGGATACCCAGTTTTTAGGCTTCAGAAGTCCGAAAAAATTAATTTCTGTTGTTTAAGCCACCAGGTTTGTGGTATTCCTTGTAGCAGCCCTAGCAAACTGATAGTTTGTATCCAACATCACCTGATGCTACATTGTTCCTGCATATGTGCAAAAAAAGAATATGTATCTTAGAATGCCCATCAAAATTCCTGCGTTTCATTTTGATTAGAACAGTTTTATCATCCTCTAACTCCATCTTTGCTATCAGAGATATTAAATGGGCTCATTGCCTTAAATTCCAATCTCCACTTCTATCAGAGTCTGACCTCAGACCAAAGAGGCTGAGTGACAGACAAGGGCTGTTGCAAATTGGGAGCAAGAAATGAATGCTGGGTAAATATCTTTCTTTTCTGTTCTTTGACCTGCAACAACTCTTCCCACTAACTGAAGAAAATACTGACATATGTGTCTCAAGGGCCCGTGTGAGATTTTTATTATGCCATTCTTTGTTACAGTGTAAAATTGGAGTCAACTTCAATGACCGCTAGTAAAATAATGCCTGGCTAATCTGTCATAAAACACAGAATGGATGAGCATGCCTTCTATGCCAATGTTAAAAAGAATGAATTGTATTTACATGATTTGAAATGGAAAGATCTGCGTGACCAACATTAAAAAAATGTGAATGCTGCCCAATAGCCACAGTATGGTCATAATTATAAAAAAAGCAAACAAATTATGTTTCTGCATGTACTTATAGGTATTTAAATGAATTTGAAAAATGTCTATAAAAGTATCCACCTAACGGGCAACAATGGTCATGTCAGAGGAAGCCTCTAGGATTAGACCTTTGTATTTTTGTGGCTTTGGCTATTTATGAGAATACAGTTGAGTAATTATTGTTTATAAAACTAAAAAATGATAAAGTGCTTAGTATCATGTCCAGAAGATAGGGTGAGTATTAGTACACGTTAGCTGTTGTTTCAAGTGTAAATAGGCACTTCCCAAATCAGATTTCTGCCAATGTATATATATCACAGTAGGAAAAACAGTGCTTGGCAAAAGGGCCAGGCAACTAGATTGCATATATGTGTCATAACACACACACACACACACACACAACATGCACACACACACACATATGTAATATACGTGGATGCAAATGCACAGTGCAAGTATAGAAAATCCCCCACCAAGTTGATAACTGTGATCACCATTGTATGGGCATAACGGAGTAGGGAGGGGATGAAGGTGGCCACCATTTTTTATTCCATTTCTTGTACTCTTTTCAATTTTCATAAATATGCATTATTTTGGCACCATGTGAAGTCATCAGACTTATTCTTATGTAACCCCTGGTTCGCTTCTATAAACAAAACTAATCTCAGCAAGGAAGAGCATGGTGCAAAAGCATTAATTTGAGCCCTGTTTGTGTTCCTATATTCCAGGCTATTAAAGGAGAAGGAGGATTGTTTGTCAAATCAGGACCAGCTGGGATTGTTTGGCTGACTCCCAGACGCGACTGAAGAAGCGGATATTGGGTGCTCTCCCACCTCGTCAGGAGCAGCGTTCTCCTGCCTGCTCTTGGCACCCCTTAGCATCCTGTGCCCTGCTAAGGTGTTAACTGACAACTGACAGATTTTACTAAGAGCCTACTCTTCCCAGTAGTATTTTCATTTTTAAAGTTGACTTAAAAACTTTTTAAAAAGTCCTCTGAGAGTCAAGGCATAACATTTTTTCACTACAGTTCATAAACATGATCACAACTCTCCTATCTTCAAGGCAAGTAAATTAAAGCTCCCTGGACACCTCAGATCCCATTAGCTACCATCCAGTGTTTATCAATTTTCAAACAAAATTTTGATTAGAACAGTTCGTTGTCTCTTCTGCGTACCTCCCAATCATTACAACTCTAATGTAATCTGACTTTCATCTTTTCTCCTCAAATTGCTGTCTTTAAGATTGCCATCATTAAGATTTAATTGCCAATCTGAGGAACTTTAATCCAGTGCTCTCTGGCAGAGTCATGTTGCAGCATTTATCATAGTTTTTAATTTGTCTGTTTGTCTGTCTCCCCATCTTGAAGGTGAACTTCTTTGTGTCTGAGTCTCTGCTTCACCGATCTTCATATCGCTGTTGTCTTGCACAATGCTTAGCTGGTGAGAGTGCTTGCAGTTATATTTGCTACCTGATGTCTGTTAAAAAACAGAATGTTTTGGCAGACCCAGTGTTGGTCACAGAGTCAGACTGAATAAAATACTTGTAAAGTCATGACAGGCAGTGGAAGTGTTAGACTAGACCAGGAAAGAGGTTTTGAGCAGGTTAATTCATCTAGCAGCTCTTTGATAATGCTATCCACCCACCAAAAATATTGACTCTGATGATAAGAATTAGGAAGATACAAAGGTCTACCTTGGCTGGCACTGACACCAGAACTCAATAAAGTTTGATTTAAAGAAAGTAGTGGCACCTGCATCATAACATTGTGTAAGCACGGGGATGAGAGAGGTGAGAGTTATTCTAATATCAGAGCCCAAAGTTGTGACTTCAGTGCCCAAAGCTTTATTCAGACATTATATTTATCCCTATTCCTCCATGACACAGGCCAGGCCCCTTTGACACTGTTAAAGTACGTAAATATCTAAAGCAGTGGAAGTGAAGATGGTCTTTAGTCACTTTTTTCCTTTGAATTGGAGTCTGTCACCGAGGCTGGAGGACAGTGGCATGCTTACAGCCACCTCAGCCTGGATCTGCTGGCCTCAGGTGATCCTTCTGCCTTTAGCCTTCCAGTGAGTTGGAACTACAGGCATGTGCCACCACACCTGGCTATTTTTAAAATTTATTGTAGAGACAAGGTCTTGCCAAATTGCCCAGGCTGGTCTTGAACCCTCTTGCCTCCGCCCCCAAAAATGCTGGGATTACAGGTGTAATACCATGCCCAGCCAACATTTAGTCACTTTTAATGACACCATTAAAAGCAAGTAAGCTCTGCTGAAAAGATAGGTACAAGATCTCAGCTTTGAACATGAGTTTGCAAAATACTGTGGGAAAACATACTGTTTCTTAACCTCCACCCCTCGTATATCTCTTGTACTTATTGTCCCAGGCTCCTCTTGTTTTTGTCTTGCTATGGTGAAGATTCTGTTTTAGGGGGTGCCAGAAAGGGATAGTGAGTTGGGGAGAAGGGGGAAGACTTCCTAGGTATGTCGACAGAGGACACATGTGCTAAGCCTATGAGTAACTTTCCTTCTACAGAGCACCTCTGGAATTAGTATAATTTTAAGTACAGTCTATTCTGACTGTAACAGAAATAAAACCTTTGTAATAGAAATGTGTCATAAGATCAATGTCTTCCACTTCTAAAACAAACATCTTGGCTGTGCCTCTGTGTTTGTTTTGGCTTTGGAAGCAGAGTCCTTTATCAAACAGTAGGAGACTATTATCTGGTGATAATGTATTTTGATTCTATTGTTGTTATCTTAAAACTGGTTTCTTCTGGGCCCATCCTTCTGGTGTGTTTGTTTAATGACATGTTTAAAAATCTTTGTAAGAGCTGTATTAAAATGACAGATTTTTTTACTGCCAACATAAACCACAGTCTCCAAAGCTGATGATAAACTTCAGTCCTGGCCTTGGCTACTGTAAACTTTGAAGCTCTTAGTTGCTTTTCAAATGTTGGCATCGTTGTCAATCATTCTGTATCATACTTATAGTTTGTGTGAGGAAGCCATTTGTTAAATTGCAGACTCTTAGACTCAAAGAACATTTACCAAATGCTTTCAGATAAAATCCCATCTTATTCTGTAAAATACCGGGACGCTCACTAGGAGAAGAAATACCTGAGGGAAATAGCAAATTGCAGGAGAGAAAAGTGACATAACACATTTCTCTATTCTCTATTGCACTTTTGATAAGAACTGAGAATAGCACTTAATTTCTCTCTTTTCTATGTGTGTTTGTGTTATTCATTTGACTAGATAAAACTCTTTTGGGGCAGGGAACAGATACTGCACTGGTGGTCTCAGGATTATAAAGGAATGGCCACCTTACAATGGTGATTCACTGTGGTGATTCAGAGCCAAAGGAGCATCTCTCTGGATTTTCCTCATATTGTACCCTCTTTTCATCTCCTTTTGAGAGATTGTACTCTTCTCTAAAGCTAGAAGATCTTCTGAATTATAAGAAAATTAATGGCAGAAATAGTGAAAGGCCAGTGAATGTTTCTTTTTTTTTCCTAACTACTAATAGTCTCCTGATCCTAGGTCGCCCAGTAGCTGGTTCCATCATTACCATTATATTTTCATAAATTCTTTTTGTGCTTACCCTTCCCATCCTTTCTTTTATCTTAGTCAAATATACAGAAGATACAGATTGTGGTTTGCCTTTTAAGTGCCACCTCCAATTTCTATCATTGTCATCTGCCTTTTAACATATAGGATCTAAGTAAATGGTTCCCAACTAGGAGATATCACAATATCACAAGTACACTAAGTAGTGTATGAAATCTGAGTAATATGTTTATCAATACACAATTTATTATGTTTGTTTATATATAACATAAAAGTATTTATTCATATATCATTTTAAAATGCATGTTTGCAGTGGGTAAAAAAATAATTATTAATCACTTCTAAGTACAGAAATTGCAAATAACCTTGGAGCAGAGTTCTGTCATTATGGGAAAATTTATTTGAGTAATTCTTAGTTAAGCAGCTGCTAGGCAAGAAAGTTCCATTGTCCTGGGAGAATCTTGTAATAGAAACACTTTTTGCCCCTGATCTCTTGGTTTTTCAGAGTTAGTCTTTAGGGAGAAGAATGATCAGAGATCAGTACATTATTTGTGAGGGATGATCTCAACCTCTTATCCCTGAGACTAGAAGTTAGAAAAACCTTCCTGGGTGAACAAAGGTGACCCAGTCCAAAGCTAGTTGGTACTATAGGATATCAAAAGTCCTAAAGGGCACCTTTCTATGAAAGAAATGGCTGGCAACCTGATAGCAATACAGATTCAGGTACTTTTGTGAGAGATTAGAATTGGAGCAGCATGTATTTGAGTCAGGATGGACCTGAAGGTCCTGCCACCCTTGGGGAAGATGCCTGAACATACTAGAAGTCTTGTTTAAGGAACTACCAAGGTACTGACAGGAATCAGAATAGCAAGAGCATCACTGCACAATACATTTGTGTTCCTTGTACCACAGAGCATCATTGTTCAATTATAATCATTCAATAGCAATATGGCAGTGGTCATTAACTGATAGAATTTTATAGTTCTGACTTCACTTGGTGTTCAGAAGAAGGACTCAGTATCCTTTTTCCAAATCATCCCAGCATTATTTAATAGGACTCAAGAGAGTTTTATTAATAGAAGCCTATAGAAATTTGATGATTAATTGAAAAAAAAAAGCAAAAGAGTTATTACTATATTTGTGTCCCCAGTTTATAAAGTGGGTAAAACTACTTGAATATGAATGTTATCATGATTCCTAGTATTCAACATTATTTGAACACACCACTGAATATATAGTAGACTTTTGACATTTTGTATTTTAATTGGCAGATACCACATGGGAGTTCGACAGTTTTTTGGTATCAAAAATGAATTCCCATTATCACAAGAAATTACTGCATTAAGAGGAAACAAATAATCTTGGACTTCATATGTGTTTTCCTCATTTTGTTCCTACTAATCAAAACTCTTAATAACAAACATAAAAAAAAGACTGCACTTGGTCCTGGGGCAGTCATTAAGGAAAGATCTGGACTGTATTTTGCTCCTGGGGAAGAGAGAAATCCTATTTGAAAAAGTCAGTGGGAAGTTGCTAGGCTATAGAGCTCTTAGAAGAACAGAAGGAGATGACAGGTAACCAAGTGTATTAGTTTGCTAGAGTTGCCATAACAAAATATCACTGACTGGGAGTTTTAAATAATAGAAGTTTATTTTCTCACCGTTTTTCAGGCTAGAAGTCCAAGATCAAGGCATTGGCATAGTTGTTTTCTTTTGAGGTCTCTCTCCTCAGCTTGAAGGTGACCAGTTTCCTTCTTTCTGTGTTCTCATGTGGTCATCCTTTAGTCTGACATGGTCGTCCCTTAGTCTGTGTATGTCTGTGTCCTAATTTCCTCTTTTTACAAGGATACCAGTCATATTGGATTAGGGCTCACTCCTATTACTTTATTTTGCATTAATTACCTCATAAAATACCCTGTCTCCTAATATAATTACATTCTGAGGTACTAGGGGTTAGGACTTGAATATATGAATTAGGGGGAGGCCCAATTCAGCCTAGATGACACTGAGAAAGGTCCCCAAAGAATGACTGTAGCAAGACCCCAGGATTCCTAGATTTTCCTCCTCTTGTATCTTGGTGCCATGTTCTGAACTTCTAATAGCCCAAGTCTCTGTATTCTAGCTCCTACTGTGTTAGGGTAGGGCTGTCCAGCTCCTGATGGAAGACGCAGTAAGAAGGAGACATAATGGAGCCAGTGGCTCAGGCATATTGGGTTGGAACTGGAAATCAATTTCAACACAGAAACACTCTTCTATGACATGATCATCTCCTCTCCTCTCCCCTCCCTTCTCCTCCCCTCCCCTCCCCCTTCTCTTTCTCTCCTCCCTCCTTCCTTTCTCTATCTCTTTCCCTTCCTACCTCCCTCCCTTGCCCTCCCCCTCCCATTCCCCCTCACCCTCGCCCTCGCCCTCTCCCTCTTTCTTTCTGTCTCACTCTGTTGCCCAACCTGGAGTGCAGTGGCACTGATCATGTCTCCCTGCAGCCTTGACCTCCTGTGTTCAGGCAGTTCTGTCCCCGACCTCCAGCCTCCTGAGTAGTTGAAACTACAGGGACACTCTACTATGCCCAGCTAATTTTTAAATTTTTTTCTGTAGAGATGAGGTCTTGCTACATTGTCCAG
>CAUYQG010033059.1:0-10412 GCA_963574415.1 Tarsius wallacei
AAACCTAAATAAAAAGCACAATTCCATTCACAATAGCCACAAAAAAATGAAATACCTTGGCATCTTCCTAACCAGAGATGTGAAAGACGTTTATATTGAAAACTGGAAATCACTGCTCAAAGAAATCAAAGATGACACCAACAAGTGGAAAAATATTACATGTTCATGGATTGGAAGAATCAAAATTGTTAAGATGTCCATTTTACCCAAGGCAATCTACAGATTTAATGCAATACCCATCAAATTACTAGCAACATTCTTCTCAGACCTAGAAACAACAATACAGGAATTCATATGGAAACGTAAATGGCCAAGAATAGCCAAAACAATCCTCAGCAAAAAAAAAAAAAACAAAAAAAAAACCCTGAGATATCACATTTCTAGATGTTAAACTTTATTATAAACCTACAATAATCAAAACAGCCTGGTATTGGTACAAGAATAGGCATATAGACCAATGGAATAGAATTGAGATTCCAGAAGCAAAACCTCAATTTCTCAACCAACTCATCTTCGACAAAGCCTCCACCACCCACTACTGGGGAAAAGAGAATCTATTCAGTAAATGGTACTGGGAAAACTGGCTGACCACATGCAGAAGACTGAAAAAGGACCTCTACCCATCCCCATACACAAAAATTAACTCTAAATGAATCACAGACCTAAATGTAAAACCTCAAACTGTAAAAACCTTAGAAAATGCAGGAGACGCTCTTATGGAAGTTGGAACTGGCAACCGATTCCTGATCAAAACATGAAGTGCCCAAGCCATAAGATGTAAGGTAGACAAGTGGGACCTCATCAAACTGACAAGCTTCTACGAAGCCAAAGAAACCATCAAAAGAGCAGGGAGACAGCCCACAGACTGGGAAAAAATATTTGCCAACTCTGTGTCTGACAAAGGTCTAACATCAAGGATCTACAAGGAACTCAAATGTGCTGAAAAGAAAAAAACAAATAGTCCCATTACAAAGTGGGCAAAAGATACGAATAGACAGTTCTCAAAAGAAGACATATGAACAGCTAACAGATACATGAAAAAATGTTCAACCTCACTAGTCATCAAGGAGATGTAAATTAAAACTACACTGAGATACCACCTAACTCTAGTCAGAATGACCACCATCAGTAACTCAAAAAATAACAGATGCTAGAGAGGATGTGGTGAAAAGGGAACACTTCTACACTGTTGGTGAGAGTGCAAAGTAGTACAACCTCTGTGGAAATCAGTGTGGTGATTCCTAAAAGTTCTAAAAATCGGCCTTCCATATGACCCCACAATCTCCCTACTGGGAATATACCCAGAAGAACTCAAATCACTCTATAAAAAAGACACCTGCACACGTATGTTTATCACAGCATTGTTCACAATAGCAAAAACATGTAACCAACTGTGCTGCCCATCAAAGACGACTGGATAAAAAAAATGTGGTACCTATACACAATGGAATATTATGCTGCCATAAAGAAGAACAAAATCATTAACTTCACAGCAACCTGGATGGAGTTTGAGTGTGTAATACTGAGTGATCTCTCACAGAAACAAAGAGCTGAGTATCACATGTTCTCACTCATAAGTTGACCTTGAAGAACAACCGTAATACTGTAAGAAAAGGATTGACAGTAGTGGGAAGAAGGAGGGTGGGGAGGTGGGATTGACAGTAGTTCATATCTGTCTGGAGTAGTGGAGGCACACCTCATCAACAATTTGCCTGCAGAATGAATATTTGTATACCTCACCCTAAATTATACCCCACAATTTTAAAATAAAAATTAAAAGAGGAAAAAAAAAGGGCCTATGCCTGAAAACTGGAAATAAGATATTTCCCATATTCTGTTTGGCGGGGAAGTCACAGAAGTATCCAGATGCAAAGGAAGGAGGTTTAAACACAACCTCTTATTAGGAAGAGTGTCAAACCTCTAAGTCCATTTTTAACCTATTGGACTCTTTTGCCCACAGAAATCTGTGGATGAAGCAATCCTGTTTGCTGCACTAAATCTGTTTATCATTGTAATTGCAACCCTGAAATATCATAATATGGCCTCTGCCATTTTACAAAGATATGACTTCCAGTAATCATGGGATTCCTAGCATCATCTTTTAAAGTAAATCCCAATTTACAGATTATTTCAAACTCTGACTTGAGCAAAGGTGTCAGATTCTCATCACCGTTGAAAGTTGTACAACATGTAGGGAAGGTTTACATAAAGGTTATGCAAAATGAGGGTAGACTTATTTACATAATAAACCTACTCTAATAGTCCCACCATTTCTGTAAGCCTTCTGCATCCTTCCTCAGTACTCTTCTATGTCAATTATAGCAATTAACCTTATTTACAGTAAGCCATCATTATGTTTATGATTTAAGAATCATCCCAGCAGAGAGATAAGATTAGCTTAAAATGTCCTGGGCAGGAAACAAAATATGAGTCATGAAGATGTGCTCTCATGTCAATAAATTTCTCCCTGTCAGATCATTTACTCTGTCCAATAGCAAAAAGATCCCCCTCATGTGTACAGTTTCCTTCTGCTTTGTATTAACCATAAACTTCGATTCTTCCACATATAAGGCCTTTCTTTAGAATGGAAACTCTTATTGCCCTGTTTGGTGTATGCTGAGACTTGATTGTAGTTATTGGTCCAGGAAGAAATAAACAGAAACAGACATGAATCATATTGTGCTGCTGTCTTCTAGCAAGTGAGAAGGTCTCCAACCTGTTTGAAGAGTAAATGAGAATTGGTGGTTCAAGATTTTTAGAATAATCTACTAAAATGTCCCATCCACAGTCCTCTGAATCATACTGTTTTCCTATCAGAGGTTATCTGGCATAAGGTATCCGAAGAAATTATGCATTCAATAATTTTTTATGTCTGCTACTATTACAAATAAATATTAGGAATGATTTTCCCTACATTATTCTCATGGTTGCAAGAAATGTGAATCTCTTTAACTCATCATGGGACCTCCTAACTTTCCCAGCATGCCTTTAGTTGGTAGTGTTATGACACTTTGTTACTAATTTACCCAACACTTCAACTTCCACTTATATCTTATCACAATCTTCCATTGTTGATGATCTGGAAAAGTATGATCTTTCTGTATACCTGGGCTAATTATCACCTCACTTACCACCAGAATGTATGATTTGATTTTATTCTTCATCAGATATGTAAATTGTTCCCTTCCAGGACACTGTGTCGAGTAACTGTTTCTTATAGTTGCTTTTAGTACCAATAATCTTAGCTTGGGTTCCCTTCCAAAATTTCAATTTAAGTTAAGGTCTTGAATAGAAGCTATTTATTTAGGATATGATTCCAGCAACAAAGACTGAAATAAAGGGAAACAAGAAAGGAGAAAAGGCTAATACAAAGATGCATTTTTTTAGTTGGCAACCCTTTTAATGCTACTAAAATATCTGAGGAGTGTTATAAATGAATCCTATCACAGTCTACTTGAGGAAGGACATGGGGAAGACAATTATTTCTTTATATTTCTATTGGTTGAAGACTTCCCCCGTGTTACTGACTTTGTTGCACTAGGGAGATGTGTATTGATGGGTGTTAAAAGGGCTCCTGCAGGCATCCAGTGCTGCACCATCAGAAGAGTTCAAGGACAGGAGTCAGATAAATAGGGCAATTTTTACAGTGAGATTTTTTTCTATGTGATATGTGTTGAGACTTGTGAAGAACTATATTTTCTGTGACTTAAATTGAAAATGAGGCCAATAGGACCTTAGATATTGCTCAAGAGTATATCTAAGAAACAGTCTTAGGAAGAGATGACATGAGATGGAAAAATGTTGATAGATTTTCAGCATGAAGTAAAAACAATACAATTTGGGGATGGCTTTGTATATTAAATGTAAAAAATAGAAGACTTCAAATATTCTGGCTTTAAAATTGTACATATGGGGAAAGCTGAATGAAAAAAAAGTTTGAGCTAAAAATCAAATTCAGCAAGTTTAACTGAAATTACCTTATGCAAATTGTTTAGCATCATGGAGCATTCCCATTTAATAAATCACGAGAAATAAAATATGAACCGAATCTCTAACCTCGTTGGAAATGAGATGAGGGTGACACGTAAATGTCAGAAACTACAAGGAACTTTGCCACAAAAAACACTGATGGGACCAAATTGGAAAGACGAAATACTTCCAGGCTCATCATCAAAGAACTATTTGCCCAATTAAAACATGCTGCTTTAGTTAATTCATAAAGAGAACAAAGAGAAAACTCACAGTACAAAGTTATCTTCTCACTGCCAAACCAGGAAGAAGCTCTAATGCTTACAAAGTTAAAAACTACTGCCAAAAAATCTTCCAGTTCTCTATAGGATTTTTTGGGGTTTTTTTGTTTTGTTTTGTTTTGTTTTTTAGTTGGAGTCTCACTCTGTTGCCAAGGCAGGAGTACAGTGGCACGCTCCCGGCCACCGCAGCCTCGACCTGCTGGGCTCCGGCAACCCTTCCGCCTCAGCCTTCCAAGTAGCCAAAACTACAGGCACACGCTACCACGCCCAGCTAATTTTTTATTTATTGTGGAGATGAGGTCTCACCAAGTTGCCCGGGTTGGTCTCTAACCCATGGACTCAGGCAATTCACTCGCCTCAGCCTCTCAAAGTTCTGGGATTACAGGCTGAGGCACTAAGCCCAGCCGGATATTATTTTAAACAGTGAATTTAAGGCTTTGCTAGGGCTTAAGACATTGTTCCCTAAATCAAAATTTCAATTCTGGACAAAATAACGAATTCTTCCACAGAGATAATCAATGTGGGAAAATCACAATCACCAAGCATAAAATATAATAGTACAAAACAATTGAACAACTCTCTAGGAACCAATAGATCTCTTTATTGTTTTTGAAGTAGAATCAATTCAAAACACTAACCTAGAGTAAATTTTAAATGAATGTAAATATTTGTGTTTGCAAAAAAAGTTCAAATATTTATATAACTATATAATTGTGATTGAGAGAAAGTAGTCAAGATCAGAAAAAAAAAACATAAATGAGATAAATTGCTTGAAATGAGACAAAAACTTTATTTTTTAAAGAGAATGTAAATGATTCAAAGCAGATTTGGCTTAGGAGTTATTTAGAAATTTAGAAGCTCCTAAGAAGATGAAACAAGAGTAAATAGTAAAAGCGAGGTTTAGCTCATATAAGTAATAATTAAAGACACAGAAAAAAAAAGTAGCAAGAAAAAAATAAAATATGAGAATAAATTTAATGAAATAAAGAAACAAGTCTGAAAATTAGCCAAATGAGATCAATTTCTTGGCATATTTCAAAGAAAGATTAGAATTACAAAATAACAGAAATAACCATAAACAATTTCTATAAGCATCATTACAACTTTAAAAAGCTAAATGCAAATACAAAAGAATAAGAATAATGATTGGTGCTTACCTAGATTTCACCAGCAACAGCAATGACAAAACCAACCAAACCAGAACTTAAATAGTACATTCCAGAAGACATAAGGAGTGCCAAAGGACTTAGTTGATTCCAATTTGTAAGTCGACTGTGTAAGAAAAAGAAATACATTTTCATTTGTCATAGCACAAGAAATAAAATATTCAAACCTCATTCATCATACACATGTGTACGTGAGTACATACACACATAAAAAATAGATTTCACATATACTGATCAGAGGACAATCTAAAGACAACTTCAATTCTTGACAATATCTATAGGTCTGATGAGCTGCATTCTCTTCTAGCTTTGGAAAGAAGTTTTAAAAGTATATTCCTTTCAGGTAACAGATATGGCAGTGTAAATATTATCATGTAAGCACATTAGTCTACATTATCTAATTCTAAAGAATAATTTTACTTCTTGGAGAAGACTCATGTTAGAAGTAAATTTTTCTAGATTCATTGATTGATTTCGAGTTGGACTCTCACTCTGTTATCCAAACTGGAGTGCAGTGTCACAATCACGGCTCACCACAGGCTTGACATCCTGGGCTCAGGCTATTCTTCCACCTTAAACTCCTGAATAGCGTGACTAACAGCACATGCTACCGTGATCAGCTAGTTTTTTTTTTATTTTTTGTAGAGACGATGTCTGGATCTGTTATCTAGACTGTTCTCTAAATTCCTGGACTCAAGCAGTTCTCTCACCTAGGACTTCCAAAGACATGGGATTACAGGT
Source organism: Tarsius wallacei (assembly GCA_963574415.1). Taxonomy (NCBI): domain Eukaryota; kingdom Metazoa; phylum Chordata; class Mammalia; order Primates; family Tarsiidae; genus Tarsius; species Tarsius wallacei. Next base: position 6,158 of record CAUYQG010033059.1, read on the forward strand.
GTGAACAACCACACCCAGTCTGAACATTTTAAAATTAATAATAGTATCTGATTTTTTTGCTACTGTAAAAGGAAAGGTCAATTTTTTCCTATACATGCTGAGATTAAGGAGTGAGAAAAGTCTACAGTTTAAGGCTGAATATTAAATTTTATTTAGTTCTAAGAGTGGAAAAAAGTTTAGGGTACCATAAACTTATGATATGGAGTTGAACAAGAGGGAAATTTTAAGAAATGAATTATGAAATGTGTAATATTGTGTCTCTACTTTTGTTTTCTTTGTTGTTTTTTAAATAGTATTTTCTCAGTTGTCCATTTTTCAAAGACACTTTGTGTCTAGGTCTTAGTTTTTAGTATACTCATAGTTTATCTTATTAATTCAATATACAGTTGATTAATATAGTAAGGCATTTTTTAAGACTTTATGTTACCTTTTAGAATGATTGCTTATTTATGTGGACCATTATTTTTAGCCTCAGTAATATATGTTGCACAATCTTACCCCTACGTTCCTGTAAAGGTGATATGCCAATGTAAATAGATCCTGGGAATCTATCTTGTGAAATGTAGAAACTTTATTTTGGCTGTGGCTCAAAAATTTATGAGCATGCCAGTATTTGTCTGCATACAGAGGTAACATTTCTTGTTAATGAGGGCACTTCTTGCTTTGCTCTGAAATGGAAAGAAAGTTGTGTGATTCTATAAACTCAGAGTTCTAATAGACATAATCATGGTTGTAAGCGGGTTTAAGCCTACATAGAAAAGGAATTTTGTATTGTTAACCTGCTATAAAACATTTAAAACATCTAAAACATTTCAAAATGCTTGCAAAGTACTTGGTTTCTCCAAAAACTCTGGAATGCCACGGGAAGAGAGGTTATTTGCCAGACCCTGTGCTTTATTATAAAGTCATGAGTGTTTCTGCTTTTTTTCTTAGGGAGGATTGAACATTGATATAAAATAGGAGTAAAGTATCATACATATCAAAAATCAATCCAAACGTCGTAAGTCCAAAGCTGACATATGTGTCATTGCACATCATGGTACCTGTTTTTTAAAATTTGAAAATCACACCCAGAAACAAGAGCATTATGCTTTGTAAAGGTCAGATATTCAGTAATAGCCTACGAAATGCCTAAATACAATTAATTCCTTCAACAGAATACCATCTTTGGCAAAGTACAATAATTCAGGGTCTTTGCATTGACATGGGATAGTAAAGTACCAATTTGATATGTTTGATTATCATCCAACTCTCACCTCTAGGAAGATTTTAATTCCTTTCCAGCTCCTATAAACATTGTCTAATGCATAATGAAGCATTAGAATATTGACTTCTTTATGTTGAATATTTGGAAAACACTGATTATTTAGAAATAAAGGTATATTTTGCATAATATGAAATCAAAGTTACATATCGCAATTGCATCTTTCAACTTTCATAAGCAAGAATTAAAATAAATAAACTAGGTAGAGACTCTAACCTTACTTTTGGGGATCATGAGTTTTATTAAGTCATGGATAATAGAGTCTCTTAAATCCCTGACTCAAGGCCCAACTTAGATAAAATGGCTTAGTAACTACCAATTATCAGATACTTGTGCTTTGTTCACCCTAGTAGTGTAGTAGTGGTTATTGAGCACTAGAGAGAAAACTTGCATCACTTCTCTGCCTGTCTGTTTTGAGGTAATCTTTTTAGGTGCAAATGTATTTCCTGGTAAGAAATTGATAAGATAGTTTTTCTGGAAAAGCTTATCAGTACAATAGCACAACATTAAAAGTTTTAAAGTATTTGAACCACTTTAACAGTTGCCTTCTAAAATCTTGTCAGGTAATCTAGTCAGGAATCAAAAAGTGAGTTAAGAAACTTCAATTCAGAAAGAAAAGCTTTTTGTTGTTAAGTAAGTATGTCAACCACTCTTCTCATTGAGATGTTCTTGAGTTATATCTGTTGTGGCAGGTTGGGGTGCACTGCAACAAGTCTGGAAGGTCTCAAAATCTTTTGAACATGATATTGAATGCAATGTTTATCAAGCCAAGCTAAGGTTGAAGGTGTATCAGCTATCTAATGGTTCTCTGGAGACAGCGTAGTTTTTATTAATGATTCTACCAGTGACAGAAATATTAAAGAATAAGAAATGTGTTGGTTCCTTCATATAAGGAAAAAACAGACCAGCATAAAGAACTTACTAAGTGGTTGAGGTTTATGTTTTCTTAAGGAATGTAAGAAGTGAATTCCAAACAGACGACTTGGCATTTGACAGCTCCATTGATAGTTGATAAAACCCACTGAGGCTCCTACTGACAAGACTCTAGTAATGTCATACTCATGACTCTTAATAATGATGAAGTCACCAAACTAATGATTATTTTGTCACACAAGCTTGTTTCCACCCATTTTGAGAAAGCATAAAGTATCATTGAGACATATCGATAAGAACAATATTTCAGATATATAAGAATCAGCTTGAATATTTGCAAATGGCATAATGGAGGAAGATAATTTCTAGTCTTTGTTTTATAGTTTTTAGTTATGTATGTATGTATGTATTGCAACATCATAGACCACTCAATTAGATCAGTATCTAGAATTGTGCTGAGAGCTGTGTTAGGAAATTTTGGATCGTCCAGTCATGTCTCAGTATTCCTAAAAATCCCTTCACTGTAGGTGTTGTGCCATAGATTATACTAACAAGATAGACAAATGCAAAATCTAGTTACCATATATTTTCAGTTAGAGGGAGTCATAGATTTGGTCACATTAAGCTGAGTAACGATACTTTATAATTTGTGAATTGTGTAAATGCATGAATTATGACTCTGTCCAAGTTTTGGCCAAAGCACAATATCAACACAAACACCTGAAAGCTGTCTAAGTCCCACAATGCCTTAACAACAGTAACAAATTAGGATATTCAATTTGTTATCCATAAAATGTAGAGTCAGATAGATGCAGTTAGCTAAGCCAGCATATGCATACATGCAACTACTAAGCTCAATACACTAAGGTGGTCTCACTTGTATATAGTCAATTTTAGCAAAAATCTCAATAGAATCAACCCTAGTGGAATTTATCTCACACACACACACACACAAATGTGCACGCGCGCACACACACACACACATATATACATACATGCACACACACATAATTTGAGATAAAAACTGAAAATACATAACTTAAAGCTACAAATAATTTAAAAGTTTATGCAAGTTGCTAAAATAAGTATTTGCAAACACAGCAGATGTTATTTTAAATCTAAATGTTGGTGATCAATATAGGTATAGAAGAGAAAAAAATGGAGCTAAATCTAAACCCAAGATGTAAGGCAAATTGATTTTCTTGCTGCCATAAAATTTGAACTTTAGAAAAAGAAAGAGGAGTCTGGGTCAAGATGGTGGCAACACAGGCAGAACTGTGAGATTCTCTGAATGTGAGTTCCCCAAAAAGACTCTTGCCCTCCTTCTGCTACCCCCTTGCCCACAGCTGGATGCATTATTCCGAGGCTCAGGGACCCCCAGTCCCATGCAGGGCCGGCTATTGCATCCTGGGCTGATCCCTTGCGGGTGGGAAGGCTCGGGTCTCAGCTCCATCCCTGGCTGCATCAAGCCCAGGCTGAGCCTCCGGTCACCCTAGGAGGCTCTGGGCACCCAACCCTCAGAAAGACTGATTCCATTTCTGACTAAAGTATGCTGGGAGTGGCACGGGGCCACTTTTGCCGCTCACCCCCTGCCCTTTGGAGCTTTGGGGCTCTGAAATCTGGAGCTCTGGAGCCCCGAGTGGAGCACCCAGCTGGGCAGCTGATCCCCGAGAGGCTCACGCTATCACGCTACCACAGACCATCATAGTCAATTGCCCAGGGATCCAAAGAGCAGAGAAAAAGGATCCTATCACTTCGGCCATTCGCCAGGCAGAGACTCGCGTTGCCCCACCAACCTACTAGCAGTCTCCACCTGGGTTCCCAAGGTAACGTCAAAACAGAAGACAAAGCCACTCCCCTGGGAACTAAGCAGCAGACGTCTTAGGTTGCAGCTCAAAGTAATCCTGTGCCTTGGGAGGCTGAGGGACCAAACCTACATTCCGCTGCACAGAAAGATTGTAAGACGGTGTGAAATAAGTTCCAGTGGGTTCATACACCGATAGGGGGATGCTGGAATCGGCATACAGATTCTGAATCACAGCTTCCCCCTCAACTAAACCTCAAAACTGCAAAAAGTACAACCCACAGCCCACACTCCAACCTCAAAAGTGAACAAAG
>CAUYQG010033060.1:0-12748 GCA_963574415.1 Tarsius wallacei
TATACCACCTTTTTTGAATATGTTTAGAACTTCAGAAGCGTTTGGAAGCTACAAACTTATTTTGTAAGCATAGAAATATATTTTTCATAGAGTGTGAACATGCCAAAATAGCTTTTATACATTTGTAATGAAGACCACAAGGTCAGCATGAGACTTGTTTATTTCCTTCAGCATAATGTGAGGATAAAAAGGCGTTTTATTTTTCTCTAAGAAAGATGCAAGTGGAAATAGAATGAAAACATATTGGTTATGGTGGATGGTTTTTGAGATGTGTTGTTGGATCCAATTTGTTAGAATCTTGTTGAGAATGATTTCATTTATATGAAGTTCAAGAACAGGCAAAACTAACCTATGGTGAAGTTGACTGAATGATGGGAGTAGGTATTGCCTGGAAGGAACACACAAGAGACTTTCTGGGCATTGAGATGTTCTAAGCCTCTGTCTGATAGTAGGTCCCTGGGTGTTTATATAAGTAAAAATCCACCAAACTGCACACGTACGATGGACACAAGTTACGCCTTTTGTTTTAGAAAGTAAAGAGGTATGTAGTGTTGAATGAACTGAAATGAGGTTAGCAAGTTGGCAGGAGAGGGAATGGGACGGGGAAGGGAAGAAGTTGAAAGGAAGATGGGCCTGGTGCTCGGCCCTTGTAAGGGGTTTTGATTTTTTCTCCAAGACAAACAAGGAGCTGTCAAAGCCACAGAAGGTGGCAGGAAGTGACATCATCGCATTGCATATTACAAAGGCGTCTCTGGCTGAAGAGGACACAGAAGTTTAGAAGGGCCAGAGTGGAGGCAGGCCGACCCATCATTAGGCTGCTGTGACCCCAGCCAGGATGACAAGGGCTCGGCCTGTGATGGTGGCAGGGGATACAGGGAAGCAGGCAGGTTTGCAGAATCACCAGGCTGGTGATACATTGTAGGTAGGAGCAGGGGGAGACAGGAGTCCCAGAGATGCCCAGGTTTTTGCCTTGGATGACCAGGTGGATTGTGAGACATTTCCTAGGACTGGGGATACCAGAGGAGGGAGGCTTGGAGGACAGTGGTGGAAGATGGGACCTTGGTCATGGCGGTGTTGAGTTTGAGGTGTCCATGAAACACTCAGGAGGCAGGAGGAATAGAACTTGGGAGAACACCAAGAGAGCTGGTGTAAATGCCCATACTAGGGACAAGGCAGGTACACAAATGTGGGGAGTGGCTGGTGAGACAATAGAGAATGATGGAGACTGTGGCAAAATGGGGAGTATATATACAGAGATGCCAAAAAAGAAGTATACACATTTTAAGAAAGGAAAAAACTGCACTGAAATTATAATACTCGGCCGGGCTCGGTGGCTCAGTCTGTAATCCCAACACTTTGGGAGGCCGAGGTGAGAGGATTGCCTGAGCATGCGAGTTGGAGACCCACCCGGGCAACTTGGCAAGACATCGTCTCTATAATAAATAAATAAATAAAAAATTAGCCAGGTGTGGTAGCACGCACCTGTAGTTCTGGCTACTTGGAAGGCTGAGGCGGAAGGATTGCAGGAGCCCAGTAGGTCAAGACTGCAGTGGCCGGAGACATGCCACTGCCCTCTAGCCCGGGTGACAGAGTGAGACTCCAACTCAAAAAAAAAAAAAAAAGAAATTGTAATACTCAGTAAGATGAATACAAGTCATGTTTGACTTCTGCATTTGCAGGAGGTGCTCAAAGTGGTTACCATCATGTCCAGACACTTCTGATTACGGTGAACATCTTTTAACACCACTTAAAAGGTGTACACATTTTTTTGGCACCCCCAGTATGTCTTTTATGAAGGAGGCAGCTGCTGGCCAAAGCTGATTCCGAGGAGAGTCCAGGCCTTCCGGGTGTTGCAGAGAAGGTGGAAATCTGGGTTTTGATATGAAATCTGTTGATTAAAAAAAATGCACATCTCATTAAAGCTGCCTACAGAAAATGCACACATTCTAAGTGTTACAGCTTGAAAAATAATCACAAAGTGACCCACTCATGAATTCTGGTATCTGGACATCTGCTGCTTTTCAGAACTCTTGAAACACTGCACCACCCATGCGGAGCCAGGCCACCGCTCAGGAAACCTGAACTGGGGGTTTGGAAGGAGCATGACTGGCACTGGAGTCAGGGGCGTGGGGAGACAGAGGAGCAGGCGGAAGGTCAGAGAGGAGAGAGGGTGGTGGCAGAGTTCCAGGGATGCCAGGTCCCACCCAAAGGTATGGGGAGGAGAGGAGCCCACAAAGGTCCTGTGAGAACCTCTGGAACCCTCAGGCTCCATGGGGTGACTCCGTGGGCTGGAGATGTGGGGCCAGGGTGGCTTCAGGGAGGAGGTGGCCTCACATGCTGAGGGAAAAGCCTAAAGGTCACTCAGGACCCGCTGGGTACCGAGGGGAGTATACACACTGCTCGAGGGGTGAGAAGAGAGAAGCTGACGGTCTCTGCTGTCCTTTTCTCTCTTGTCCACAGAACAAGCAGCGGCACGAGGATGGCCCCAGCTGCGTGGTTGATGCTGTGGACCATGGCCACCCCCATTTCTCACAGTTAGGATGGTTTTCCCTCTGGATGTTTGGGATCACAGCTCTCCGCTGTACCTCCCTCCATTTGTGCCTCACTTGTGGCTCCAAGACCCATCGCCTCCCCCAAAGACAGACAAGCAAGTCACCTTTCCAGGAGATGTGGGGGCAGCAAGGAGGATGCTAGGCTCTCTCCCTCCCAGGCTTTGGGCAAGCGAGGCCAGGTGGAGCCTTAGACAGTTGGCCAGGGGAAAGCGGGGTGTGGGGTGGAGGGCATTCTAGGAGGAAGAAGGGCGTGAGCAAAGCCCTGGGGGTGAGACACTGCTCGGTATGTGGGAACCATGTGGCCCTGCTAAGATGGTGTGAGGCCTGGGGTGGGGGATGGAGGTAGAATCGGGGCAGGGGCCATGGAGGACCAGCAGGGCAGGGTGGCTGCCATGGGCCGGGCCAGAAATGCCATCACCTGCCTCCCCTGCCTTCCTGCAGAGTGGCAGCCTCAGCGTCCGACAGGCCAGTCCCTTGACACACTCCTGCTCCTGCCAGTCTCAGCACCTGGAATCCCTTCCCAGAGCTCCCCTTGGTCCCGCATGCTCCCTGAGGCCAGGCCCAGGTCCACTTGTCCGTGCCCCATGGGGGCCACCTGTCCTCCTGCCACCGGGCCGCCCCTGCCCCCGCAGAGTCCTCTGTGGGTCACCCTGGGTCTCCATGGCAAAGGCCCCTATCCCGTACAACGTGTGTCCTCCTTTGTGGACTCTGACACCGCCATGTTCCCAGTGCCCGGTGCGGCACGAGGCCCCCAGAAATGTTCCTAGGTGTTTGTGGAATGAGTCGCCCCTTTATGGGCCCAGCACCCAGGGTCTGCGGTCTGCAGAGAGTGAGGGAGTATTGTTTCACAGGCGGTGTTCTAGGGACTCGAAGATAGTGATCCTTAAAAGCACAAATGCCACCAGACGGATGCCATGCGTGCGTCCCCATGGGGGAGTGAAACAGAGGAGTCCAGAAGACTGTGTCTCCTGGGGGCAGTTGCTCTCTGTCTGTGGATATCTCCTGGTGTGCGGGCGAGGACATGTGCTCCCGCACCCTTGGCCAGGAACTGCAGAGGAAACGCTGGGCAGCTCTGCGGAGGCAGGCACTGGAGGCCCGAAGCTCAGAACTGCATGTTGGGCCCAGCCAGCACTGGGCCAGACAACCCTTCCCTCCCACCAGGCTCCCAGAGACAGCCCCCACACACTGTACCTGAGCTGCAGAGAGACCTCAGGCTTTGGGACAGACTCACTCTGTGGATAATTTGGTCTGCCCGAGCCTGTTTCTTCATCTGTAAAATGGGGATAATGCCTTCCTAACAGGGTTGTTGCAGATGGTTAGTGATATATTGATTGAGTGTAGAATACTTAATATAATGACTGGCTCAGGCTGGGCACAGTGGCTCATGCCTGTAAACCCAGCACTTTGGGAGGCTGAGATGGAAGGATTGCTTGAGCCCAGAAGACCGAGACCAGCTTGGGCAACATAGAGAGACCCCATCTCTACAGAAAATTAGCCATTGTGGTGGCACATGCCTATAGTCCCAGCCACTCAGGAGGCTGAGGTGGAAGGATCGCCTGAGCCCAGGAGGTTGAGGCTGTGGTGAGCCGTGATTGTGCCACTGCACTTCAGCCTGGGAGACAGAGTGAGACTCTGCTTAAAAAAAAAATGCTGCTACTAGTAGATGTTAAAAATGTCTTCCCTGACATACTCCCACTCTCATCAGTGGCAGACTGGCCTGGACTCTGGAATCAGATCTCTCTAAGGATCTTGGGCCCAGCAGCTGATGCCTTCGAAGTCTGTGCTGGTACCATGAGTTTTCATTTGGGAGGGTCTCTGGGAGTGGGAAGAGTGTTTGGGTCACAAGGAAGGGAGTGTGAGTGGTAGAAGCCTGGTGGGGTGACTGTGGACCAGGGGCCTCCATGGGTGGACCTTTGTGATCAGCTGGGGTCATACCGACCCTGCTCATAAACGTTACTCACTGGCTAAATTCCAGCCCTTCTGGCAGGCGTTTGGGGCCCTGGTGATCCGGCCCATCTGCCTTCATCCATTGGCTCCATGAACACGCCCCAGGCCCCCATTTTCGAGCTGTGCCCTCATTCTCAGTTTACCCCCACTACACCCCAGCCCTTCAGGTTAGGGCCATCTGTGCCCCTCCCAGAGCACACTCCGTGGTTGTTTCTGCCTGTCTGGGCATCTGGAGTCAGGTTCACACCCGAGGACACTGGGGTAGGCCCGGCACCTCGACTCAGCATCCCTGGTGTTGGTGATGGACTGGGCTCCTACAACCAAACTGTGCCCAGTTCAAAACAGTCCAGGCACACTGAAAGATGGATAGGTGGGAGACTCCTTCCCAGGGGCTCTTTGGGGGGGTTTCAGAGTCCCTCTGGGGATGCTGGGCTTTCTTCCTGGCACACAGCAGCTGTTTGCATGTTGATTTGGCCACTCTAAGTACATAAAGCAAGTTTGTCTGATAAAAAAAAAAGAGAGAGAGAGATGGGGCTTCTGTGGAAAGGGATGAAGTCATGAGAGCTCTGCCCTCTGGATGAGATCAGTGTCTTTATAAAAGGGGCTGAGCGAGAGCCTTGTGTCCACATGAGGACACAGCAAGTCACCATCTATGGAGGGCAGAGTGAGTCCTCACCAGACACCACATCTGCTGGAGCCGAGATCTTGGACTTCCCAGCCTCCAGAACCATGAGCAACAAATGTCTATTGTGCATAAATTACCCGGTCTAAGGTGTTTTGTTGTAGTGTCAGGAAAGGACTGAGACAGGTCCGTGTCACACAACTCATCCAATTCATGGTGGACAGAGTGAGGTCTTCTGATTTCAAGGCCAAGAGCAAGGGGGCTAATTTGGTCGTAATGCTAGAAAAAGTGCTGTTTGCACATCAAAAAAATATAGACTAAAACCCCGATGCAATCCAAACCCCTAGCAGGGCTCAAATGAGTAAGACAGACTTTTTTTTTTTTTTGAGTCAGAGTTCCCACTCTGTCACCCAGGCTGGGGTGCAGTGGCACAGTCATGGCTCACTGCAGCCTCAACCTCCTGGGCTCAGGTGATCCTTCTGCTTCAGCCTCCTGAGTAGCTGGGACTGCAGCATGAGCCACCATGCCCGGTTAATTTTTTTTTTTTACTTTTTGTGGAGATGAGGTCTCACTGTGCTGCCCAGGCTGGTCTCAAACTTCTTGGCTCAAGCGATCCTCCTGTTTCAGCCTCCCAAAGTGCTAGAATTATAGGTGTGAGCCACCGTGTGCAGCAAGTAAGACAATTTTTTAAAAATCTGGTGTCAGTGAGTATGTGCAGCAACTGTCACTGCTTACCATGGCTGGTGAGAATGTACATTGGTGCATTAACACTTAGCAAAGGTGTCTGACAACGACTACCAAAGCTAAACAGATGCACAGCCTATAACCCAGCAATTCCATTCCTAGATACCAAAAGCACTACCCACAAAGCTGAAAACCAGGAAATACCCAAATTCCCATCAACGGTATAATAGATAAAAATGTTGTGACACATTTATATGGTGTGAATGAACAAACCACAATTACACACAACCACATGGATACAAGTCACAATCGTGATGCTGAGCGAAAGAAGCTGGACACCAAAGAGTCAGAATCACATGAGTCCATTTACACAACATTCAGACCAGGCTGCAATCATCCATGGTGCCAGAGGCCAGGATCATGTTTCCCTTAATGGGAACAGTGACTACAAGGGACAAGAAAGGAACTTCCGTGGCGCTGGTTACCTGAGGGTGCTCACTTTGTGAAAAATCATCCAGTCGTACACTTAAAACGTGTGTACTTGTGATTTCTGTACGTAAGCTATTCTTCAATAAAATTGTAAACTTTAGAAAAATGAGGACAGTCTCTGTGAACTGTTATAGAGCGACTCTAGATGTATTGCTAGGTTAAACAAAATCAAAGTGCAAAACTATTTCTCCAGAAGGCGACTTTTTGCCTGGTGCTGTAGTGCACACCTGTGGTCCGAGCTACTCAGGAGACTGAGGTAGGAGGTTTACTTGAGGCCAGAAGTTCAAGACCAGCCTGGGCAACAGAGTGAGACCCCATGAAAAAGAATGCTACTTTGTGTGTAAGAAAAGAGAGAAAATAATAAATTATATGTGTATACAAACACACACATACACACACAAACACACATACACTCATGTATATATTAATATATATAATACATATTATGTATGATTGTTTTTGCAACAAGAAACACAAAAAGTTAAGCTAATGGGATCAGTTGCCTACAAAGGTTGGGTGGGAGGGGGTGGAATGAGTGTAAGAAAAGAGACATTTCTCTGAGTAGAAATGTTTTGTGTATTGACCGTCAGAACCATGTCGATGCTTTACATACTCAAATAACAACAACAGCAACGACAATAATAAGATATGAAGGAAATTCTAAAATGTAATACAAACAAACCCACTGTGTGTCACAGAAACCACCCAACCACACTGAAAGGGAAAAAAAACCTGACCCAAGGAAGTGTTTTTTATTTTGTATTTATTTATTTATTGAGTAGGGATCTCACTCTGTCTTCCAGGTTGGAGTTCAGTGGCACAATCATGGCTCACAGCAGCCTTGACCTCCTGGACTCAGGCAATCCTCCCTTCCCAGCCTCCCGAGTAGCTGGGACTACAGGTGTGCACCACCACAGCGGGCTAATTTTTTTAGTTTTTGTAGTGATGAGGTCTCTTTATGTTGCCCAGGCTGGTGTCAATTTGCTGGGCTCAAGCCATCCTCCCACTTCAGCCTTCCGAAGTGCTGAGATTACAGGCATGAGCCACTGTGCCCGGCCCAAGGGAATTTGGAGCCCAGCATTTTGACTATGTACTTAGATGAAGCGCAGGAAAGGCCTGTAAAAATGTCAGGCTGTAGTTAGCCGGTCTGCTTTTGCAGTGGCATGGCTTAACAATTCTGAAACTCTCTCTGTGTTCTAGGCTTGGGCAAATGCATAACTGTAATGATGATCACAGATCCAGGTTCTCACAGTTGGAGCAGTGGCTCAGATATCAGAAGGGGGGGATAAGAGGGCGCCCTTCGGTGTGACTGGAATGGGATGTCACAGGAGGCGCTCAGGGTTTTGTCTAGAGATGTTGATATCGACATGGCCATGGCGTTCTGCCTTCTGGATCCTTCTCTGCTAAAACCAACAAGGGAAGCCGGGTTCGGTGGCTCAGCCTGTAATCCCAGCATTTTGGGAGGCCAAGGCAAGTGGATTGCCTGAGCCCGCGGGTTTGAGACCAGCCCCGGCAACTTGGTGAGACCTTGTCTCTACAATAAATAAAAAATTAGCTGAGTGTGGTAGTGGATGCCTGTAGTTCCAGCTACATGGAAGGCAGAGGCGGAAGGATCGCCAGAGCCCAGCAGGTCGATGCTGGGGTGGCCGTGCATGTGTCGCTGCACTCCAACCTGGGCGACAGAGTAAGACTCCAACTCAAACCAAACAAACAAACAAAAAATTAACAAGGGCCCCTTGGAGAGATGGCAGATTTCCAGGATAAGTACATGATGAGTCTGAAAGTAGGAAAATGCTCCAAGAATGATTATTAGATATTAAAACAATTGACAAAATTTGAATAAGAAGATGCATTAACTATAAAATAATGTTTTATTAATGTTAATATCCCATTTGGAAACAAGGACAAGAAAATATCCTTATCCTTAGGAAATACACACAGAACTATTTTGGGGTATCTGGAACTTGCTCTCAAATGGCTCAGAAAACATTCTATATATGACATATATAATTTGTATATTTATATATGGAGAGAAAGAGAGAGAGACAGAGACAGGCAGAAAAGGAGACAGATGGATAAAGAATGATAAAATAATTGTGGTAACATGTTTCTTGTTGGGGATTTTGGGCGATGGGTAAATGGAATTCTTTGTGCTGGTCTTGCCACTTTTCTGTGAGTGTGCAATTATTTCAAAATAAAGATTTAACTAACTGACAAAACCCGCTGTGCTTATTTTTATTATTTGCATTTTCATTTGTGTTTAATTTTTATTATTTGTGGAGGTAATGTTTACATGCAGCCTAAGTGTACGTACGGTTCGACGGACTTTGACAATTGTCCATGAACCCATCACCAAATTCAAGACACAGAATGCTTCTTCCATACCCCTCCAGAAAGTTCTCTCGTGCCTCCTTCCTGTAACCCCACTCCCCTCCCCAGGCAATCATGGAGCCGATTTCTGTCACCAAGGTCAGTCTTGCTGGGTCTAGATTTCCATGTGGATGAAGCATCTGGTGCGCATTCCCTGGGGCCTAGCTTCTTCCAGGCAGCATCTTTATCCCAAGATTCACCTGAGTTGTCACGGGCATTGGCATCTCCTCCCTGTCCATGGCTGAGCAGTATTGGTGGTATGAAGGCACCGGTCACCCCGGCACCTGTTGACGGGCATCAGCTTGTCTTCAGTCTGGGTTACAGTAAACCAGATGGCTACGGATGTCCACAACCTTGGTGTGGACTGTCTTCTGTGGCACCACCTCCCTTCCTCTGGAGACACCGACTCGGCCCTTGGCCTCACTCGGCCACATGGGCAGACACAGCTCCCTGACCCACGTGGCCTTTCTGTGAAGACCTCCAATCCCCATCCCCATTAGAAGCTACCTCCTCTCTCGAGGCTGCCCGGACTCCAGCTGGTCTGCAACTTTATCGGCAGGGGGTTTACGCTTTCAGTATTCAGGGGGTTTACTGACTACCTTATATTACATTTATTTTCCACTTAATCATAAATAGGGCTAATAACAGGAGAGGCCCCGGGTAGGGCTATGGAGACTGAGTGAACAAATTGTAGAGAAACGTCCTCCATCCTGCCATCTCTGGGGCGGCCAATGCTCCAACTTCTCCACCTGTTCTCCCTTGCAGCTCACACCTGGGGTCAGATGCCCAACCCTGGGCTACCCCATCGAGTCGATGGAGGAACTTGGCGGCACAGACCTCTTTACCTCCTCTTTAGCTGCTCTCCTGGGAGCAGGGAAGGACCCACAGGGCGTCTCCTCTTCTGGAGTCTACAAGCGTTCCCGAGGCCTGGGGGCAGGGCAGCGGGGCGAGGGCACGGGCAGGAGGGAGCAGGGATGGGTCCGCTGGTCCTCATGGGGTCAGGCCTCTCTCTGGATCAGTAGAATAAGTCAATGTGTGTCCTACCTCCTTCCGGCAAAGAAGGAATTGGGGCTTTGTAGAAAGGGATTAAGGCATTAGTTTGCTCATCAGGAGAGCAGCCCTCAGTGGCAGTGTGGCTGGTTTTGTGTGTCCACATGGGCTGCTGTAGGCCCTGACTCCTGGGCGGCCTGGCTGTGGCTGGAAATAGGAGCTGCAGACCACCTCTCTTGGGAGGTGGGAGTGGGGGCCATGCTGCCCGTGCCCTCTGAGGGTCCCAAGGATGAGCACTTTGGGGGGTGGGAGGGTGGAGGTGGGCAGAAAAACATGCCAGGGAAGGACCCGAGCCCAGGTAGGAGGGACAGTGGGGTCTAGTGGAGACTCTGAGACCGGGAGCCCGGGCTCTGGACTCAGCTCTGTTGTCGACTTACTGGATGATCGTTGGCAAGACGCTGTTACCGACAAAGTCGGCTTTGCCCCAGTATGGGGTCCTTTCCTGTCTGGTGCTGTGAAGCCAATGTATGAAACCAAAAGCCAAAGGGGGACCAGCTCGCACCGCCATTCACAGCCAGGCGCCTGACGCACAGAGAAGACGTCTTGTTGCCCAGTGTGATGCCTACGGGACATGGCGGAATTTCTACCCCGAACTAACCCGGCTTATCTTTAAGAAACAGAAAGGTCTGTGCACAAAAGTCCTCCTCTTGACCAAATCGGTGAAACTGGTGAAATTCAAGATGGCAGCCCACTCGACCGCCGAACAGCCTCTCACCTCCTACAATGTGCTTTCCCTACTAAATGACATGTCCTCAGCAACCATGGCAGGAAACGGGGGCCAAACAGGAGAGAAAAAGAGTGTGATCTGGCCGGGCTCGGTGGCTCAGCCTGTAATCCTGCGCCTTGGGCGGCTGAGGTGAGTGGATTGCCTGAGCCCGCGGGTTTGAGACCTGCCTGGGCAACTTGGCGAGACCTCATCTCTACAATATTTATTGTAGAGATGAAGTCTCGCCAAGTTGCCCAGGCTGGTCTTGACCAAGGGCTCAAGTAATCCTTTCACCTTGGCCTCCCAAAGTGCTGGGATTTTAGGCATGAGCCACTGCGCCCGGTCAACTTATGTATTTTGTAAATTATAACAGTAGTAACTCATACACACTTATAGAGCACTTTCTAAGTTTTACCAATCGTTTTTGCAAATATTGTATTACTTGATTAATACAACAGCTTAGGTTTATAGGTATTATCTTCAATTTATCTAGTAAGGAAGCTCAGAAGAGTCTAGTGAATTAATTATCCAGAGAAACACAAATAGTAGTTATGGGACCGGGTCTTCTGATTCCAAAGTCTATATTTTCTGTTTTTTTTTTTTTTTGAGTTGAGGTCTCACTCTGTCACCTAGGCTAGATAGAATGCAGTGACACAATGATGGCTCACTGCAGCCTTGAACTCCCACGCTCAAGTAATCCTCCCACTTCAGCCTCCCAAGTGGCTGAGACTACTGGCATGCACCACCACACCTGGCTAATTTTTTGTATTTTTTTGTTGAGGTGAAGTCTCACGATATTGCTCAGGCTTGTCTCAAACTCCTGGGCTCAAGCAATCCTCCCACCTTGGCCTCCCAAAGTGCTGGGATTACAGGTGTAAGCTACTGTGCCCAGCCCCAAAGTCTATATTCTTTTCAAAACACTAAAATCTCTACTGGGTGCAGATCCAGGTTTTGTAGGGCCTGAGGTGTCTATAATTTTGGTAGCTATCTCCAAGAAAAGGAGTATATAATTTTTTTTTTCCTGAGTCAGAGTGTCACTCTGTTACCCAGGCTGGAGTGCAGTGGCACGCCCACCACCACCGCAGCCTCAACCTGCTGGGTGCAGGCACACCTTCTGCCCGAGCCTTCCAAGTAGCTGGAACTACAAGCACACACCACACCACCACACCCAGCTTATTTTTTGATTTATTATACCGATGAAGTTTCACCAAGTTGCCCAGGCTGGTCTCCAGCCCCTGGGCTCAGGCAATCCCCTCTCCTCCCAAAGTGCTAGGATTACAGGCTTGAGCCACCATGCACGGCCTAGGAGTACACAATTACCATACAATACAAAGTATGATCCTTTGAACATGTTGTTAGGGCCCTCGCAAGGTCTTGGAGGGGTGTATTCAAGAGAGGGCCTTTAGGGTTCATCTCTAGGGCTAAGTTTAATGGAAAGTCTGGTTTTCCATTTAGTGTTTAACATATGCTAGCCGGGGTGGGTGGCTCAGCCTGTAATCCCGCGTTTTGGGAGGCTGAGGTGAGTGGATTGCCTGAGCCCGCGGGTTTGAGACCTGCCTGGGCAACTTGGCGAGACCTCATCTCTACAATAAATCAAAAAATTAGCCGGGCGTGGTAGTGCGCGCCTGTAGTTCTAGCTACTTGGAAGGCTGAGGCGGAAGGATCGCCAGAGCCCAGCAGGTCGAGGCTGCAGCGGCCAGGAGCATGCCACTGCACTCCAGTCTGGGCGACAGAGCGAGACTTCGACTCAAAAAATATATAATATATACTAGACACCAAAATAAATAATAATTTTCTCATAATAACCCTATGATGCAGGTATTATTGTTTTACAGAGTGGAGAATGAGGCTCAGAAAGATGAAATGACTTCCCTAAGGGCACAGAGCTAGTTAGTGCAAGTATGAACACGAATTCAAGAATCTGGCTCCCGGGTCCATTTTGTGACTCCACCACATTACGCCGCTCTAGAAGTCTTTTTGAAGTTTCCTGAGAATCATTTTATCCCTTCCCGCTACATTCCATAGTGCAGGCCCTTATACATCCACACCTGACCCAGATTCTCTGATTCTGCCTACCTAACCTGACTCTCCTGACCACCTATCTGAATGCTCCTGCCATCCTAGCAATCCTTAAGCACTGCTGTTCTAAGTCCCAGCTGCCCCAATGACCTGAAATGCCTTTTCCTTCCCTGCATCTGTCAAAAGCAATTACAGTATTACTCAAGCAGTGCTTAAGGATTGCTAGGATGGCAGGAGCATTCAGATAGGTGGTCAGGAGAGTCAGGTTAGGTAGGCAGAATCAGAGAATCTGGGTCAGGTGTGGATGTA
>CAUYQG010033064.1:0-82247 GCA_963574415.1 Tarsius wallacei
ACAGGCGCGCGCTACCACGCCCGGCTGATTTTTTGATTTATTGTAGAGATGAGGTCTCGCTTGCCCAGGCGGGTCTCGAACCCGAGGGCTCAGGCAATCCACTCACCTCAGCCTCCCAAAGGCGCGGGATTACAGGCTGAGCCACCGAGCCCGGCTTGGAACACTTTCAGTAAGATTGGTATCAGCTCCTCCTTGTATGTTTTGTAGAATTCTGCTGGAAAGCCATCTGGTCCAGGGCTTTTTATTGAAGGTAGCTTTTGTATGACAGAGTCAATTTCCTGGGTTGTTATTGGTCTATTTAGTGTCTCAATGTCTTTTTTTTCAACCTGGGGAGGTTTTGTGATGTCAGAAATTCTTCCATTTCATTTAGGTGATCAAGTTTGTTTCCATATAGGTGTACATAGTAATCTCTGATAATCCTTTGTGTTTCTTTGGGGTCAGTTGTGATTTGATCTTCTGTATTTCTGATTATGTTTATTTGGGCTTTTTCTCTCTTTTTCTTGGTCATTCTGGCTAGGGGTCCATCAATCTTGTTAATTCTTTCAAAGAACCAGCTTTTTTTGTTGATGTTTTCTATGATATTTTTGTCACTATGTTCCATATTTGGAATCTTATTTTGGTGATTTGGATTCTTCTGCTAATGTTGGGGTTTTGGTCATCTTTGCTTTTCAGCTCCCTTATGTGATTTGTTTACTCTCAACTTCTGATCTTTCCGTTTTCTTGATGTATGTTCATAGAGATATAAATTCCCCTTTTAGAACTGTTTTCATGGCATCTCAGAGATTTTGGTAAGATGTTTTTTCATTTTCATGTGTCTTTCAATTTCTGCTTTGATTTCAGTGTTGACCCAGTATTTGTTCAGCATCATGCTGTTTAGTGTCCATGTCTTTGTGGGCTTTGGGGAAATGTTGTTGGTTTTGATATTTATTTTTATTTCACTGTGGTCTGAGAATGTGCGTGGCAAGATTTCAATCTTATGAAATTTGTTTATGCTTGATTTATGGCCAAGGATATGATCGGTCTTGGACTATGTTCCATGTGTTGATGAGTAGAATGTATATTCTGTGGTTGTTGGGTGAAATAATTTGTAGGTATCTATTTAGTCCATTTGGTTGAGTGTCAAGTCTAGGTTCTGGATTTCCTTGTTGATTTTTTGCCTTGATGATCTATCTAGGGCTGTCAGTGGGGTATAGAAACTCCCCTGCTATAATAGTGTTAGAGTCAATATCGTTTTTTAGTTTATTTAGTAGTTGCTTTATAAATGCTGGTGCTCCAATGCAAAAAACAATTGAATATACACACACATACATACACACATACCCCAAAACAAACTGAAATAACAACAAAGTGAAACAAAACATACAACAACAAAAAAATCAAGGAAACTGAACACACACACACACACACACACATACCTAGTACAAAGGAATGTAGAAGAAGAACAGAAAGATCAAGAAAAACAAAAAGAAAAAAAAGAATTCAGATCGAACTCTCACACATTTATTGACATACACCTTAAACTATAAAAATAAAATAAAATAAAAAACAGAAGAGCAAAAGCGCAAAAACAAACCAACCACAACAAAATTGAAAGATGAACATGCAATCATTCACATACACACATAAACAGAAAACAACAGATAAAAGAAGAAAGAAACAGAAAACTAAAAGAAAACAAGATTAGGGGGATGCAGATCAAACCCTAACATACACATTCATGCACATAGGAAAAATATTTTTAAAATAGATGAACTGAAAAACAAACAGGAAAACATTTTTAAAAATTAAAAAAAAAAAAGAAAAAATAAAAAGAAAGAAAACCTGCCCTCTTGTGGCAGGCTCTGTAATTGTTCCTTTAATCGGTCTCTCCTGCAGAACCACCTCTGTCACTCTTCCCTCAGTGTCTAGCTGGGGAGGAGGAGGAACAGTGGAGGTGGGTGAGATTGCACTTCTCCCCTCCCACTCTCAAATGGTCAAGGAGATCTTCTCTGGTGGGGAGGTGTGGGATTGTCTCTTCCCCAGGTATGTACTTGTGGGGGTGCCCCAGCCAGGCCTATCCTGGAATGGAGTTTTCCTATTGTGACTGACGTCTAGGCCCTGCCTGAGTTTGTCCTTCTCTGTCATGGTCTAGCTGTGTGGGTCTGACCTTTGGAGGATTTCTGTGGAGGAGGGGATTTGGGTCAGTCTCAGACTACCAGTGATCTCTTCGGAGTCATTTCTCATTCTTTTCTGGCCTTACCCTTTGTCCAGTGACTGGACTGGGGAGGGCACCTGGTACTCAGCACTCGTCAGGTCTCTCCAAAATTTGTGCTTTCAGGATATTCCCTTTGGGTCACAATCAATCCCTGAGTAGCTGATCCGCCAGTCATAGAGATTGGGTCCATAGCTCCCTGGTGAGAAAGTCAGAGCACTTTCCTGCCCTGCCTTCAAGATGGTAGGGTCGTACCTCTCTTGTTCTTTTCCATGGGACACTGCCTCTGGACTCCCTCCCTCAGCTCCTGCTGTCAGTTCCCTGCCAGGCGCTGAAGTGGTGAGGCAAATCCTGGAACTGGCAATCTCTTCTGTTGCAGTGGTGAGGCACAGCCTGGGATGGCAGTTTTTCCCTGATGCTTCGTCCAGGAATACTTTTGTTCATTAAAAAAAAAGAAAAAGAAAAAATGGTGCTAGTTTCTGCGACCTAGGAAGAGCCAGGGACCAAGTGTAGAATCTGCAGCACCAGCTGTTGCACCAGGGGCCTGGCCACTGGCTCACAAGCCCCCACTTAGACAGTTTCTCTTAGCATTTTCTTCCCAGGAAAGGTTTTGTTGATTTAAAAAAAAAAAAGAAAGGAAAGAAAAAGGAAAATGGCACTTGGCTTCTGTGTCCTCGGAATCCCTATGGTCCAAGCAAAGCCTGAAAATGTTTTCTACCATTTTGTATATTGTCTTTTCACTTCCTTGATTATTTTCTTTGTCATGCCAAAGCCCCTTAGCTTGATACAATCCCATATGTCTTTCTTTATTTTATTTTATTTTTTTTGTCTATGCTTTTGAGGTCTTACTCAAAAAGTCTTTGCCAAGACCAGTGTCCTGGAACACTTCACCAATGCTTTCTTAGTCTTGGTTTTAAATTTTTAGCTCTTAGATTTATTTATTTATGTATTCTTTTACAATTATTTTATTTTTAAAATGTGGGGGTACAAATGAGGGTTAGGTACATACGTGGTCATCATACAGGTAAAGTGTGAGTACCCTCATTGACGTTATGTGCCACCCCTCCCTTGGCAGTGTACCACTACTGCCAATCCCTTTCTTAATTGTATTATGATAAATGTTCAAGGTCTACTTATGAGTGAGTACATGTGGTACTCAGATCTTTTCTTCTGTGATAAACTACTGAGTAGTATAGACACTAACTCCATTCAGGTTGTTTAAAGTTAATAATTTTGTTTTACTTTATGGCTACATAATATTCCATTGTGTAAATGCACCATTTTCTTTATCCAGTTGACTTTCGATGGGCTGCATGGCTTGTTCAATGTTTCTGCTATTGTGAATAATGCTGCAATAAACATGTGTGTACAGGTATCTTTAATATAGAGTGATTTGAGTTCCTCTGGGTATATTCTCAGAAGGAGGATTACTGGATTGTATGGAAGGTCGATTTTCAGATGTTTTAGATATTTCCACACTGTTTTCCACAGAGGTTATACTAGTTTACATTCCCACCAACAATGTAAAAGTCGTCCCTTTTTCCCACATCCTCTCCAGCATCAGTTGTTTTTTGAGTTATTGATGATAGCCGTCTTGGCTGGAGTTAAGTGGTATCTTAGTGTGATTATCATTTGCATTTCTTTTATGATTTGTAAGGCTGAGCATTTTTTCATGTATATTTGGCTGCTTGTATGTCTTCTTCTGAGAATTGTCTATTCATATATTTTGCCCATTTTTAAATAGGATTGTTTGTTTTTTTCTTTCAACATGTTTGAGTTCCTTGTAGATCCTGGATATTAGGCCTTTGTCAGATATACAGTTGGAAAATATTTTTTCCCATTCTGTAGGCTTTCTTCTCATTTTTTTGATGGTTTCTTTTGCTTTGCTGAAGCTTTTCAGCTTGATGAGGCCCCACTTGTCTATCTTATCTTTTATGGCATTCGCTTTTGGAGGACTGATCAGCACTTGGTTGCCTATTCTAATTTTCATAAGGATGTTTCCTACATTTTCTTCTAGGATTCTTATAGTTTGTGGTTTTACATTTAGATCTTTGATCCATTTAGAGTTGATTTTTGTGTATGATGATAGGTAAGGATCTTGTTTCAGCCTTCGGCATGTAGACAGCTAGCTTTCCCAGCACCATTTACTCAATAGGTTCTCTTCTCCTTATTGGTTGTTGGTGGAGGCTTTGTCAAAGAGGAGTTGGTTGAGGAATTGAGATTTGCTTCCGGAATCTCTATCCTGTTCGATTGATCTATATGCCTGTTCTTATACCAATACCAGGCTGTTTTGATTATTGTAGCTTTATAGTAGTGTTTCAAGTCTGGAAGTATGATACCTTCTGCTGTATTTCTTTTGCTAAGGACTGTTTTGTCTATTCATGGTCTTTTATGTTTCCATATGAATTTCTATATTTCTCATTTCTAGGTCTGAGAAGAATGATACTGGTAAATTAACAGGTATTGTGTCAAATCTGTAGATTGCCTTTGGTAGGCTGGACATCCTAACAATGTTAATTCTTCCAGTCCATGAGCATGGCATATTTTTCATTTGTTTGTGTCTGGATTTCTTTGAGTAATGTTTTGTGGTTTTCATTGTAAAAGACTTTCACTTCTTTGGTTAGAAAGATGCCAAGGTATTTCATTTTTTGGTGGCTATTGTGAATGGGATTGTACTTATTATTTGGATTTCTGTCTGTTTATTGTTGGTGTATAGAATGCGACTGCTTTTTGCACATCTGTTTTATACCCTGAGACTTTACCAGTCCTTTATTAGTACAAGGAGGTTTTTGACAGATTCTCTTGGGCTTGCAAGGCATAGGATCATATCATCCATGAAGAGGTATAATTTAACTTCCTCTTTTCCTATTTGGATACCCTTGATTTCCTTCTCTTGTCTAATTGTTCTAGCTAGGATTTCCAACACAATGTTGAATAGGAGAGATGAAAGTGGGTAGCTTTGTCTTGTACCAGTTTTCAGGGGAAATGCTTCCAATTTCTGTCCATTCAGCAGTATGTTGGTTGTGGGTTTATCATTGATGACTCTGACTATTTTTCAGTATGTTTCATCTATGCTTACGTGTTCCAGGGGTTTTTATCAAGAAGTGATGCTGGATTTTATCAAAAGCTTTTTCTGCATCTAATGGTATAATCATATGATCCTTGTTTTTCACCTGTTGATATATTTAATTATGGTGTTGCAGATATTGAACCAGCCCTGCATCTAAAGGATGAAGCCTACTTGGTCATGTTGGGTGATTTTTTAGATGTGTTGTTGGATATGGTTTGCTAGAATCTTGTTGAGAATTTTTGCATCTATTTTCATCAAGAATATAGGCCTGTAGTTTTCTTTCTTTGTTAGATATTTACCTGGTTTGGGTATCAATGTGATGTTAGCTTCATAAAATGATTTGCAGAGAATTCCATCTTTCTCAGTTGCCTGGGATACTTTCAATAGGATTGGTATCAGCTTCTCCTTGTTTGTTTTGTAGAATTCTGCTGGAAAACCATCTGGTCCAGGACTTTTTTTGTGGGTAGTTTTCTTATGATGAAGTGAAGATCCAGGGCTGTTACTGGTCTATTTAGGGTCTCAATTTCTTCTTGTTTCAACCTTGGGAGATTGTGTTCAGTCAGAAAGTCTTCCATTTCACTTAGGTTTTTGAGTTTGTTTCTGTAAAGGGTAAATAGTAGTCTCTGATAATCTTTTGTATTTCTTTGGGGTCACTTGTGACTTCATCTTTTGCATTTCTGATTGTGTTCTTTGGGGGGCTTTTTCCTTTTTTATTCTTGGTCAGTCTTGCTAAGGATCCATCAATCTTGTTTTAAAGAACCGGCATTTTGTTTAGTTGATTTTTTTCTGGGATATTTTTATCTTCTATGTTCTGTATGTGGTGTGTGTGTGTGTGTGTGTGTGTGTGTGTGTGTGTGTGTGTGTGTGTGTGTATGTAATCTGGATTCTCTGTTCAAGTTAGTATTTTGGTGGTCTTGTTTTTCCAGCTCCCTTAGATGACTTATTAGACTGTTAACTTGTGATCTTACCATTTTCTTCATATGTATTTTTCAAGATATGAATTCCCCTTTTAGTATTAATTTCATGGCATCCCAGAGGTTTTGGTAAGATGTTTCTTCATTTTCATCTGTTTCCAGGAATCTGTTAATTTCGTCTTTGATTTCCATGTTGATCCAGGCGTTGTTCAGCATCATGCTGTTTAGTGTCCACGTCTTTATAGGCTTGGGGGAAAACTTGTTGGTGTTGATATTTATTTTTATTCCCCTGTGGTCTGAGAAGGTGCATGACAGTATTTTGATCTTATGAAATTTATTTATACTTGATTTATGGCCAAGAATGTGGTCTATCTTGGAGTAAGTACCATGAGGTGATGATAGGTAGAATATATAACCCATGGTTCTTGGGTGGAGTGTTCTTTAGGGATCTATTAGGTCTATTCCGTCAAGCCTCAGGTTGAGAGTCCCAGATGTCCTTGTTAATTTTTTTTTTCTTGCCTTGATGGTCTATCTAGTGTAGATAGTGAGATATTAAAGTCTCCAGCTATGATATTGTTAGAGTTCATATCTTTTTAAAATTTAGTAGCTACTTTATAAAAGCTGGTGCTCCTGTGTTTGGCGCATATAGGTTTAGGATGGATATTTCTTGTTGATGAATTGAATCTTTTATCATTATGCAGTGTTCTTCTGTATCTTTTTAAATTTTTGATAGCTTAAAGGTTACTTTATCTGATATTAAGATTGCAATTTCTGCTTTCTTTTGTGTTCTGTTCACCTGAAAATTTGTTTTGCATCCTCTGTGAGTCTGTGATTGTCCCTTCTGGTGAGATGCATCTCCTGAAGTCAATATAATTTTGCAACATGTTTCCATAACCAGTTTTCAATTGTATGCCTTTTCAGTGGTGCATTTAGTCCATTCACATTCAGACTGATTATTGAGATGTGAGAATTTATCCCTGTCATGAGGGTCTTCTAGACTTTGTTTTTGTTTGTTTACTTATTTGTTTGTTGGTTTTCTTTTGATTTGGGGGTTGATTTATGTTTGTGTTTCAATCTTGCTGTCGTGATGTATGTTTTATTGGTTCTTTGTTTTCTTGTATTCTTGGAAGAAATGTTTTTTTTTTTTTCTTTCTTCTGTGCTTAATACCTTCTTAAGTGTCACTTGTAGAGTTGGTCTGGAGGCAGCATACACTCTTAGGGACTGAATTTTTGGAAAGGATTTTAAATCTCTGTAACTTATGAAGCTTGGTTTAGCTGGGTAGGAAATTCTTACTGGAATTGTTTCTCTTTGAGTGTTTTGAATATTGGGCTCCATTCTCTTCTAGCCTGCAGTCTTTCCATTTCCATAGATAAGTCTACTGCTATTCTAATTGGTCTTCCCTGGCAAGTAGTCTGAACTTTCTGTCTTGCTGCCTTTACGACTTTTATACCTACTTTGTGTAAGCGAATTACTATGTGTCTAGGAGTTGATTTTCTTATTTGATGCCTTGCAGGGGTTCTCTGTATCTCTTGCATTAGGATTGACATGTTTCTGATGAGATGTGGGAAGTTTTCTTGGATGAGCTCTTGGAATGTTTGTTACAGGCTGCTCTCATTCTTCTTATCTGCTTCAGGGATATCTATCAGTCTTAGATTTGGTCTCCTAATATAGTTACACATCTCCTGAAGACTTTGTTCCATCTTTTAAAGTTTCCTTTCTATGCTTTTAACAGTTTAGGTTAGTTCCAGATTTTGGACTTCAAGTTCTGAGATCCTTTCGTCTGCCTGGTCAATTCTGCTTTCCATGCTTGTCAGCGTATTATTTATTTCATTTACTGTATTCTTCATATTTTGTATCTCAGCCATTAGTTCTTTTATGTTTTCATCTTGTTTTTCTTGGTTCTTGTTCATCTTTTCTATCCATTCCTTGATCTCTGCATTTGAGTCTGAGACCAGTCAATCTGTGTGCTCTTCATTGCTTGGGTTCTGAAGTCTGTATACTCATGGACTGTCCTCTTTGGACTTTGTGTGGTGCCTGTGGTTCTTTGGTTTTTCTTAACTTGTGGTGGGTTTTTATTTTTTCTTTACTTCTGTTGCTCAGTGAGAAAAGGAGTAGTTTTCACTTCTTTTTGCTAAACCCTCTATTCTCCATTAATAAAGTCTCTGGACTAGTTCAATTTTTGGAGCCGGGTTGGAGCAGGGGAGCTATGTTACTCTTTTGCAAGTTTGAGATTTGAATGGGGTGTGTTAGGAACTGCCAAGATTCAAAAGCTGTCTGACCATCACAATGCTTGCAGATTGGTGTGTGGGCCCCCAGGAGTCTACTTCCCACCACCTTAGAGTATGTCCATACAATGGGAGCGTATGTATCTTCCCTGGGTACAAAATAACATGAAGGAAGGGAAAGGAGTTAGTAAAGACAGAATGTAGAGGGGATAACAATGGAGAGAACAAAGGAGAGAAGAAAAAAGATACAAACTGGCAAACAGGGAGACAGAGAGACAGAGAAAAAGAAAGTGGGAGAGAAAACCAAGCCAAAATAGAAACAAAAGCAAAACAAAATGAAAAAAAAAAAAAAAAACACAAAAACAAAGAAAAAAAATAGTACATAAATAAGCAAACAAAAACCCCAGAGAAACTAAAATTGATCATAGGAAATTTTTACACTCATATATAACCTTATTGGATAGAAAGAAAAAGGAAAAGGGGTAAAATAGAATGAAATGCTCACTCTCAACAAGCTATATTAAAAAAAAGGTAGAGTCACACAGATACAAAAACAAACAAACAAAAACACAAAAACATAAAACAACAACAACAAAAACTTTTGTGATTCTTGAGTACCCTCTTTTAGCTGCTTCAAGACATCATGTTTCTTGTGAGAGTGACCCAAGTACTGCTTCTCTTAGCTGGCAGCAGAGAGCAGGGGTTTTGGAAGGGAGGAGCTTCCAACTTTTAAATCTGTCCCCCTGTTTACCCCTTGTGGTTGTAGAGAGGCTGGAAAATGTCCCTAGCTGATCCACCTATGTTTAGCCCTTACCATGTGTGCTGATCCTAATGTTGCTTGCTTGAGTCACACATCTTGAAAATCACTTGTAAAAGAGTATAGGGTCACTTTAAAACTCACCCCTACTCATCCTCTGTGAGTGGAGGCTGGGTTCTTAGGTTGCAGCGCAGACTGCAAATGCTTCAGATCTAACCCCGTTTACCAGCTGATCCACTTAGTTTCAGGTCTCTCTGTGCATGTTACTCAGTAAGTTGCCCACCTGAGTCACACGGCTGGAAGACATAACTGGAAAAAAGGGTGCTGGGTCATTTTAAAACTCATCACCATTTTGCTGTGATTTAGGACTGGGTTCTTTGGCAAGACTGCCATGGCAAATGCTTCCATTGTGGGTGGGGCATCTGGATCTCCTTGACTAGGACTCTGATTGGGTTATTCTGGTATATTTTCTTGCAGTTTGCGTTGCTGGTGTCTGACCTGGGACGAAGGCTGCAGGTGATTTTCACCATTTTAATCCTTTTTTTTTCCTTTCTGGGTGGTGCTGTAGAGATGGTGCCTGCCTCTGGGCCAAAGAGCTTGCTGAGGTCTGAGCAGTTGCATGGGACAGCTGCCTAAGCAGGAGATCTCTATCCTCTCCTTTCCATGTTTCCATTCATTCAGACATTCACACAACTTTTGCTGACACCCTAGGGTAAATACTGGTCTCTTCACCTATTCATTTATGCAGAGACTCGGGCACTCCAACTGCCTCTTTACTATCTTGGAATCCATTCTAGCTCTTACATTTATGTTTTTAATATATTTTAATTTGATTTTGTATACTGTGAGAGATAGGAGTCTAGTCTTATTCTTCTGCACTTTGGTACCTGGTTTTCCCAAAACAATTTATTGAAGAGACTGTCCTTTCCCCAATGTATTTTCTCAGCACATTCATTGAAAATGAGTTGGTGGTAAATGTGTAAATTTATTTCTAGGTTCTCTGTTCTGATACATTGGTCTATATGTTAGTTTTTGTGACAGTACCATGCTGTTTGGGTTACTGTAGATTTGTAGTATATTTTGAAGTCAAGTAGTGTAGTGTCTTCTGCTGTTTTTTTGCTCAGGATTGCTTAAGCTATGCAGGAGTTTTTTGCTGTTCCATACAAGTTTTAGGATGATTTCTGTGAAGAATGTTATTGATATTTTGATCGGGATTGCATGAATTTATAGATCACTTTGAGTAATAGGGACATTTTAGTAATGTTAATTTTTACAATCCATGAGCATAAGATATATTAGTTTTTGTGCTCTCTACAATTTTTTTTTTTCTAATTTTAAAGATGTAGAGTGAAATTCAGGATTAGGTACATAAGTGATCATTATACAGGTAAAGTTTTGGCCTTCCTTTGGTCCCTACTTCACCTGGTTACAGATTAGGTATCTATATTGATGTTATGTGCTTCCCCTTCCTATGGCAGTTTCCTGCTACTGCCAATCCCTTTTTAATAGTATTATGATAAATGTTCAGTGTCCACTTACAAGTGAGAACATGTGGTACTCAATTCTTTGTTTTTGTGATAGACCACTGAGTATTATAGGCTCTATATTCATCCAAGTTGCCGCAAAGTTCCTAATTTTGTCCTTCTTTATGGCTGTATAATATTTTATTGTGTATATGTTCCACATTTTAAAAAATCCAGTCCACTTTTGATGGGCAGCATGGTTGCTTCCATGTTTTTGCTATTGTGGATAATGCTGTAATAAACATACAGGTGCAGGTATCTTTTTTACTGAGTGATTTGAGATCCAACAGTTATATTCCCAGAAAAGGGATAGCTGGTTGTATGGTTGTATGGAAAGTCAATTTTTTTTCTTTTAGGAATGGCCACACTATTTTCCAGAGGCTGTACTAATTTATACTCTCACTAACAGTATGGAAGCATCCCCTTTTCCCTGCATCCTCTCCAGCATCTGTTGATGATGACTATCCTGACTGGAGTTAGGTGGCATCTCAGTATGGTTTTGATTTTTATTTCTTTGATGATTAGTGAGGCTGAGAATTTTTCATAATCTGCTGGCTGCTGGTATGTCTTTTTTTGAGAAGTGTCTATTCATATCTTTGGCCCACTTTTTTTTTTTTTTTTTTTTTTTTTTGAGTTGGAGTCTCACTCTGTCACCCAGAATGGAGTGCAGTGGCCACTCCCGGCCACTGCAGCGTCAACCTGCTGGGCTCCGGAGATCCTTCCGCCTGAGCCTTCCAAGTAGCTGGAACTACAGGCGCGCGCTACCACACCTGGCTAATTTTTTGATCTGTTGTAGAGATGAGGTCTTGCCAAGTTGCCCAGGCGGGTCTTGAACCCGTGGGCTCAGGCAATCCACTCACTTCAGCCTCCCAAAGCACGGGATTACAGGCTGAGCCACCGAGCCCGACTTGGCCCACTTTTTAAATAGGGCTGCTTTTTTTTTTCCCCCCTTTGGCACTGAGTTCCTTATAGATCCTGGGTGTTAGACCTTTGTCAGAAATACAGTTGGCAAATATTTTTTCCCATTCTGTGGGCTGTCTTGCTGCTGTCTCTCTCTTTTTTAGATTATAAAATATAGTTCATTTAAAAGTAAATTGGAAGCCAAGTCCGGTGGCTCAGCCTGTAATCCCAGCACTTTGGGAGGCTGAGGTGAGTGGATTACCTGAGCCTGTGGGTTCAAGACCAGCCCGGGCAACTTGGTGAGACCTCGTCTCTACAATAAAATAAAATTAAAAAAAATAAAAAATAAAATAAAATAAAATAGCTGGGGCATGCGTCTGTAGTTCTGGCTACTTGGAAGGCTGAGGTGGAAGGATTGCTGAAGTCCAGAAGTTCGACACTGGGCTGGCTGTGAGCACGCATGCCACTGCACTCCAGCTTGGGCGAAGGAGTGAGACTCCACCTCAAAAAAAAAAAAAAAAAGCAAAGTAAATTGGAAAGAGACAGAAAGAAAGAGGAGATTCACCTCCCTGTGGTAGGGAAGGGGGCCAAAGCCAGAAAACATGGCCTGACCACAGCTGAAAGTGCACATGGCCACACCATAGCTTGGCAGGTCAATGATCTCCCGACTCTCTGCTCTCTTCATGGTTTCTGCTGCTTTTCAGAAACTTTTCAGTTCGATGTGGTCCCACTTGTCTACCTTATCTCTTTTGACATGGGCATTTGGGGTTTTGATCAGGAATTGGTTGCCTATTCCAGTTTCTATAACGGTGTCTCTAGCATTTTCTAGGATTCTTATAGTTTGATGTTCTATGATTAGGCCTTTGATCCATTTAGAGTTCATTTTTGTTATAGGTAGTGGTCCTATCTATCTTTCAATCTTTTGCATGTGATCAACCAGTTTTCCCAGCAATGCATACTGAATAATTTCTCCTATCCCAAGTGGTTGTTGGTGGAAGCTTTGTCAAAAGTGAGTTGGTTGATAAATTGAGGTTTTACTTCTGAAATCTCTATCCTGTTCCATTGGTCTGTATACCTGTTTTTGTACCAATACCAGGCTGTTTTGATTATTATAGTTTTATAGTAAAGTTTAAAGTCTGGACATGTGATACCTCACACTTTATTTTGCTAAGGTTTTTTTTTTTTCTGTCTATTTGTGGTTGTTTATGTTTCCATATGAATTTCTGTCATTTCCAGCTCTGAGAAGAATGATGTTGGTAATTTAATGAGTATTGTGTTGAATCTGTAGATTGCCTTTGGTAGGATGGACATCTTAACAATATTGGTTCTTCCTATCCATGAGCATGGAGTCTTTTTTTCATTTACTTGTGTTCTTTGATTTCTAGGAAGAGTGTTTTGTAGTTTTTCTTGTAAAGTTCTTTCACTTCTCTGGTTAGAAAGAAGCTAAGGTATTTCATTTTTTTGTGTGGCTATTGTGAATAGGGTTGTGCTTTTTACTTGGTTCTCTGCCTGTTCATTGTTGGTGTATAAGAATGTAACTGTCTTTTTCACATTGATTTTGTACCCTGAGGCTTTGCCAAAATCCTTTATCAGTGCAAGGAGGTTTTGACAGGTTCTCTTGGGATTTCAAGGTATAGAATCATATGGACAGCAAAGAGGGATAAATTAAATTCTTCTTTTCCTATTTGGATACCCCTGATTTCCTTCTTTTGTCTGATAGTTCTAGCTAGGACTTCCAACACTATGTTTAACATGAAGGGTAAGAGTGGGCAACCTTGTCTTGTCTGGGGAAATACTTCCAGTTTCTGTCCATTTAGCAATATGTTGGCCGTCGATTTATCATAGATGGCTCTTACTATTTTAAGGTATGTTTCCTCTATGCCTAGGTGTTTGAAGATTTTTGTCAAGAAAGGATCCTGAGTTTTATTGGAAGTTTTTTATGTATCTAATTTTAAAATCATGTGGTTCTTGTTTTTACATCTATTGATGTATTTAATTACATTTATGGTCTGGCAAATATTGAACCAGCTCTGCATCCAGGGGATGAAGCCTACTGGGTCATGGTGGATGATTTTTGAGATGTGCTGTTGGATCCAATTTGCTGGAATCTAGTTAATAATTGTTGCATCTATGGTCATCAAGGATGTTGGCCTGTAGTTTTCTTCCTTTTTTAGATCTTTACCTGGTTTGGGTATCAGTGTGATGTTAGCTTCATAAAATGATTTGGGGAGAGTTCCATCTTTCTTGATTTCCTGGAATGCTTTAAATAGGACTGATATCAGCTCCTCTTTTTATGTTTTGTAGAATTCCGCTACGAAGCCATCTGATTCAGGATTTTTTTTTTTTTTTTTTGTAAGCAGTTTCCTTATGACGGAGTCAACTTCCTGGGTTATTACTGGTCTATGTAATGTCTGTTTTTTCTTGGTTCAACCTTAGGAGGTTGTTTGATGTCAGAAATTCCTCCATTTAATTTAGGTTTTCGAGTTTGTTTCCATACAGGTATGCATAGTGATCTCTTGTATTTATTTGGGGTCAGATGTGACTTGATCTTTTGCATTTCTGGTTGTGTTTACTTGGACGTTTTCTCTCTTTTTCCTTGTCAGTCTGGCTAGGGGTCCATCAGTCTTGTTTATGCATTAAAAGTACTAGCTTTTTGTTTTGTTTATTTCTTTCCTATTTTTTCTTCTATGTCCTATATTTGGGCTTTTGCTTTGGTGATTTGGATTCTTTTGCTGAAGTTAGGGCTTTGGTGGTTTTGCCTTTCCAACTCTCGTAGATGATTTGTTAGGCTGTTAACTTGTGATCCTCTTCAGTTTCTTGAATCAGTGTTTTATACTTTTTATAGTATTGATCTTTTCTTAAATTCATTTCCACTTATTTATACAATTGTAGTCATTGTAAATGGGATCGCTTTCTTGATTTTGTTTCAAGTTGTACACTGTTGACTTATAAAAAGGTTACTGATTTTTATGTTAATTTCGTCTCCTGCAACTTTGCTAAACTTGTTTGGTGTATGTTCTGAATAGGTTTGAGGTGTGACCTTTAGGGTTTTCTAAATATAAAGTCATTTCATTTGCAAATAATAATGGTTTGATCTCCTTTTTTATTTGGATGCCTTTTATTTCTTTCTCTTATCTACTTGCTCTGGCTTGGGATTCCAGTATTATGTTGAGTTAAAATGGTTAAATTGGGCATCCTCGACTTGTTCTAAGTCTTAGAGGAAAGGCTTTGAGTTTTTCAGTATAATATTAGCCATAGTTTTGTCAAATATGACCTTTGTAGGTTTGAAGTATGCTCCTTGTATACAGTTTGTGGGCATTTTTGTCGTAAAGAGATATTGAATTGTATTGAATGCGTTTTCGCCATCTATTAAAATTATCATAAGGATTTTGTTCTTGTTTTGATTTGTGTGATATGTCATGTTTACTGAATTGTGTCTATTCAACCATCTTTGCTTCCAGTGGGATGAATTCCATTTAATCATGGTGAATTATCTTTTTAATGTGCTGCTGAATTCTATTTGCTAGTATTTTGTTGAGTTTTTTTTTTCATCTATGTTTATCAGTAACGTAGGCCTGTAGTTTTCTTTTGTTGTTGTGTTCTTGAGCAATTTTTCTGCAAAACTTATTCTGTTATCACAGGGTGAACTTGGAAGTATTCCCTTCTCTTCAATTTTTTTCAGAGTTTGGGTTGAATTAGAATTAGCTCTTTAAATGTTTGTTAGAATTCAGCAGTGAAGATTAGAAAACTTTTTATTAGTGCTTCAATTTTTTTTTTAACTTATTATTGGTTTATTCAAGTGTTTTGTTTCTTTATGGCTCCATCTTGATAAGTTGTATGTGTCCAACAATTTATTCACTTCTTTTTTTGTTTTTCCAACTTGTTGGCCAATAGTTATTCATAATAATATCTGATTCTTCATTGCATTTTTGTGGTATCTGTTGTTATATCTCCTTTTTTGTTTCTGATATTATTTATTTGAATTTTCTCCTCTTTTCTTAGGTAGTCCAGCTAAAGGTTTTTGTTCTGGTTTATCCTTTCAGAAAACCAATTAAAAAAAAATCTTTTGTGTTTTTTAGTTTCAATTTTATTTACTTCTGCTCTGATCTTTATTATTTATTTTGGTGTTTGGTGTCTTTGTTTGCTCTTGGTTTTCTACTTTCTTGAGGTACACCCTTAGGTTAATTATTTGAAGACTTTGTGCATTTTTTATATAGGTATTTACTACTATAAATTTCCTTTTGTTTTTGCTGTATCTCATAGATTTTAGTATGTTGCATTTTTGTTTTCATTTGTTTCAAAAAATTTTTAAAAAATTTTCCTCTTAATTTCTTCAGTAACCATTCCATGTGATTGTGTAGTTTTCAAGGTATCTCTATACTAAAAGTTGATTTCCAGTTTTATTCCATTGTGGTCAGGAAAGATATTTGATATTACTTTGAAATTTTTAAAAAATGTGCTAAGTTTTGTTTTGTGGCTTAACATCTGACTTATCCAAAAAAATGTTTCAGGTGTTAATGAGATGATTGTGTCTTCTACAGCAGTTGAGTGAAATGATAAGTAAATGCCAGGTAAGTCTATTTGGCCTACCGTGTAGCTTAACTCTGATAGTTAGTTGATTTTTTAATTTTTAAAATTTATTTTTAGTCTGGATGATCTGTCTATTACTGAGTAAAATGTTAAAGTCCTCTACAATTATGGACTAGAAGTCTATTTCCCTTTTTTTTATTAATGCTTGCTTTATATTCTTTGGTGCCCCTTATTGGGTGCATAGATATTTATAATTGTTACATTCTCTTGCTTGATTGATGCTTTTATCATTACATAGTGATCTTCTTTGTCTTTTTTACTCCTGCTGCTTTTTGACTTTCATTTGCAAGAAATATATTTTTAATCTCTTCTTTTTCAGCCTATGTATATCTTCATAAGTGACATAGCTTTCTTGTCAGCAACCTATAGTTGAATCTTATTTCTTTATTCTTTCAGTCACTCTATGTCTTTTAAATTGAGAATTTAGTCTGTTTACATGTAATTTTATTAATGTAGTAAGGCTTTCTTACAGTCATTTT
This sequence comes from Tarsius wallacei, assembly GCA_963574415.1. Taxonomy (NCBI): domain Eukaryota; kingdom Metazoa; phylum Chordata; class Mammalia; order Primates; family Tarsiidae; genus Tarsius; species Tarsius wallacei. The sequence goes on from CAUYQG010033064.1 coordinate 16,651, forward strand.
GCTATTTGTTTTCTGGTTGTTTTGGAACTCCTTTCTTTTCTTATTGTCTTCCCTAGTGGCTAAGTAATTTTCTACGTTTCAGCTTTTTTGGCTTTTATTTTTTGTGTATTCATTACAGGTTTGTGTGGTTACCATGATGCCTACAAAAATTATTTTATAGATAAAATAAAGTATTTTAAACAGTGACATCTTATTTTTATCAGAAGAAAGGCACTAAAAAAAGGACAAACTAAAAATATGCGATATCCATTAAGTTCATTTCCCCACTTTTTGACTTTTTTGCCTCAATATATGTATTTTTATATTTATATTGCCTGCTAACATGTTGCTGTAGCTATTAAATGTCTTGAACAGATTTGTCTTTTAGTCTACATACCATACTAGAGAGATGAGTGGATTGCATACAATAACTACAGTGCCAGATTATTTGGGTTTGTCTTTGTATTTACTCTGACCTGTGTGTTTCATACTCTCAAATGTTTTATCTTTATGCATTAGTTTTTTTTTTTCTTTCAGATTGAATAACTCACTTTAGCATTTCTTGTAAGATGACTATGGTAGTGATGAATTCATTCAGCTGCTTTTTGTTTTTGTTTGGTCTGGAAAAGACTATCTCTCACCTTCATATTTGAAGGATAGGTTTGCTCAGCACTGAATTCTTAGCTGGCAATGTTTTTCTTTCAGGACTTTGAATAAGTTATCTCACTCTTCATGGCCTCTACGGTTTCCATTAACAAGCCTGTTGCCATGCAAATAGAAGCTCTTTTATGTGAGTTTGCTTCTTTTTTTATTACTGCTTTTAGGATCCTTTCTTTGTCCTTGATCTTTGAGTTTCTGATTATTATATGCCTCTGAGTAGTCTTATTGGGGCTTAATCTGTGTGGTGTTACGTGTTAATTTATATCCAATAACTTGTATTTGAGCCTGTATTTCTTCTGCATGATTCATTCTGCTGTTTAGAACTTTTAGCAAGTCTTTCAGTTTAGCAAGTATATTTGTTTCAGAATTTTTTGAATTAGCTTAATTATTTTATTAAATGTATATGATAAATTTCTAAATTACTTGTCTATGTTAATTTGGAGATTACTGAGGATCTTCAAATCTGCCATTTTGAATTCTTTATCAAAGAGCATGCCTATTTTTCTCTTGTGGGGGTTTGTCACTGACTCCTTTCTTTGTCCATTTGGGAAGTACATGATTTTCAGTTTGCTATTGCTTATTGTGGGTAGACATTTTTTATCTTAAAAAATTGTGTCATATATACCAGTCTTTCTGTCTGGCTACCTTTGATTTTTTTTCTTTGTACTGAATATTTGCTTAGAGATTTATTTGCAATTTGCCTTCTGAATACTTTTTTGCTAGAACACTGCTTTGTTTTTGGCACTAGATGACACCTTAGCCCTATGTTTGCTTCTAATCTAGTAACCTTTCTAAGTGCTACCAGTCCTAGAAGAAAGAGTTCTTAAGGTGGTAACCTAGTAGTGTTGGAAGGCTAAGTAGGAATTCTCTTCAGAGAACATGTGGTGCTTCTGATTTGGCATCTACTTTGCCCAAATTACAAAACAAAGTTTCCTAAACTGGTGATGCTGATTCTTCCTCCCTACTTTGCCTCTGGTTTTCCCCAGTAATTTTTCTCCTATTGGGTACTTGTAATGCTTCCCATGAGTTGAAGAAGAAACTGGTTTATTTCCAGGGAAACAAACATGGTGAGGAAGCTGGTTGTCCATGTCAACCTCACTTTTTTTTTTTAAAGTCAAGAAAATTTTTCTGCTTACTTGGTTCCCTGGAAGATTGGGGAAGGACATCTCAGATTTAATAATCTATACTATGGCCCCTGGAAATGTCTCATTCCCATGTTTGAGTTTTAGGATAGTGCTAATGATGATTTTTGTGCTGTATGCAGTAAGTCAGGTTGCTATAACTTTCAAAATGTGAATATGCATTTTTAATGTATCATTTCTAATCACTAGGTGGCAGTATAGTTGTTAAATACACACACTACTATATGGCCAATTGTGTTAATTGGATAACTAGGCTAACTTTGCTGGGCTTACAACAAATTGGATTTACAATCACACTTTAGAATGGAACATATTAGAATGTGGGGATTTACTATTTGGTTTTGATTTTCTGGGAGTAGTGGTGATAGAATGTTCTCTGCCATATTTATTGTGTATGTTGAATCATCTGTGCATCCTTGGGTGAATCCCACTTGATTATGGTGAATGATCTTTTAAATCTGTTGTTGAATTCTTTCTGAATTCAATTTGTTGTTGAATTCTATTTGCTAATATTTTGTTGATAATTTTTGCATCTATTTTTATCAGGGATACTGGTCTGTAGTTTTCTTTTTTTGTGATTGTCTTTGTTTTTTGTATCATTATAAATGTTGGCTTTCTAGAATGAGCTTAGTGGTACACTTTCTCTTCTTTTCTTTTTGGAAATAGATTATATGGAAAATTGTTACTAATTCTTCTTAAAATATTTGGTAGAATCAGCAACGAAGCCATCATGTCCTAGGCTTTTATTTGGTGGAAGATTTTAAATTTCTGGTTCTATCTCATACATTATTAGTTTGTTAAGATTTTCTTTCTTCATGATTGAACTTTGGTAAATTTTTTGTGTCTTTATTTCTTGTGCAACATCTAGTATGTAGGTATATACTTGTTTATAATAGTATCTTATAGTCTTTCATATTTCTGTGGAATCAGTGCACTGTTTTTTATCTCTGATTTTATTTATTTGAGATTTATTTTTTCTTCATTAGTCTAGCTAAATGTTTGCTCATTTTAACTTTAAAACTTTAGAGTGAATGTAGAAGATGGTGGCAGAGTCAGTTGGACTTGCGAGTCCCAGTGTGAGTGAGTGTATGGAAAATTTTGCGTATGTGTTTGGTGAGTAAATGGGTGTGTGAGTGGCTGACTGAGGGGGGGTGCAAGAACAAGTGACCAGGGCTCTCCTGGTGAAGAACCTGGTCCTGCAGCTACTCTGTTTGAACCCTAGCACTTCCTGGGGTTCAGAAACTGAGTGCCATTAAAAAAAATCAGTAAAACCCTTCCCAAGAAGAAGCTGCTAAGAGTAACTGCCAGCTCCAGGCTCTGCTTCACTATCATAGCACCTGACCAGATTCTGGCAGCAAAGACTGAGGAGGGAGCACAGTGAGAAGACTAGGGAGGGAGCACAGTAAGAAAGCCCAGAAGCAGAGCCCCATTGGAGAAGACAAATGAGGCACACTGCCACCATCTTGAAAACTGGGCATGAAAGTGCTCCAGCTTACTCACCATGGAGTGACAGATCCCATCTCTGTGAGTAGTGGGTTAACTACTCAGGTGTTGATTGCAATGCAGAGGGAATATTCTGAAAGCACAAACTCCAGAGGGACAGGACAAGTGCTGAGTGTCAGATGCCCCACTCCCTCCCTTGATTCAACCACAGTACAAAGGATGTGGCCAGAAAAGGACAAGGAAGACCTCAGAAGAGATCAGTGGTGAGTCTGGGGCGGACCCAATTCCCACCTTCCCAGCAATCATCTGAACGTCAGACCCACATGGCTGGGGCATGTCTGGGAGGAACCCGTGCAGAATATGGAAGTCAGCCATGATAGGACTATAATCCAGAATAAACCTGGCTGGGGTGCCCCCTAACAATACCTAAGGAAGAAACAATTCTTTACCTCCCTACCAGAGGAGATCCCCCTGAGCATATGAGAGTGGGAGGGGAGGACTGAAGCCCTACCTACCCCCACCACCACTTCCTCCTTACCCAGGCAGACACTAGGGAGACTGTGAATAAGGCCACAACTCTTCAGGAGACAGCAAGGTGGCTTACCTGTGAGCAGCTGAGAGGAATATTTATAGAACCTACCACAAGAAGACAGTTATTTTTTGTGTTTTCTGTTTTTCTACTAGTTTTTTTGTTATTTAATTTTTTTCTTTTTCCTTTGTGCATGAATGTGTATGTGAGGGTTCTAACTGTGTTCTCCCCCACCTTTTTCTTTCTTTCTTCTTATTCTTTCCTCTTTTTTTTCTTTTGTTTTTATTTTCTGTTTATGTGTGCATGTGAATGATTGAGTGTTCATCTTTCAATTTTATTTGTTTGTTTTTCTATTTTTTAGTTTAATGTATATGTGAATGTATGTGTGAGGGTTCAATTTGAATTATTTTCTTTTTCTCTGTGTGTATGTTAGTTTTCATGGTTTTTTTGTTTGTTTGTTTTGCTTAATTTTTTGTTCCAGTTTGTTTTGGTTTTTGTTTTTTTTGTGTGTGTTTAACTTTTTTTTGCTTTGGTTTCTGCTCGTCATTCCATGTTTTTAAAATTTTTTTTTTTATTTTTTCCATCTTATTTCATTCTGCTTTACTCTGTTCTCATTGCTTTTACTGTATCTTGGACTCTTGGACTCAGGGGGTACCCACACATACCCATTACATCATCAAATAGAGTGGTGGTGGGGAGTGGGTCTCAGAGAACCCATACCATAATCAGTGAACATTGTGATTTGCAAGAAGTTTCTGAATCCTAGTTCCCCAACCTCCACCTTATTTGAATCTCAAAACAACAAGAGACAACAAAGCTTTCCACCCACAGTCCTTTTTCAAAATATAGCAAATTCAGAGCCCTGATCAGGGAAGAATAGAGGACTGAGTAAATATCAGAAGTGAGACTTCTTTCCCACTGCCACTGAATAATGGGACTAAAGAGGAAAGAAAGAGATCAGTTACCAATGAGGAAACATCAACAGAAGAAAACAGATAATTCCCAGTGTTACCAAAAGAAAGCACCTGTAAAAATCACACCTCAGTGCCCAAACAATGGAAGCCACCAATGACTCACCTCAGAATGCAATAGGGATTATGAAATGGATGGAAAGGGTGAATATGAATCAAGAAAGAGAAGATGCAACATGAAACACTTGTAACAGAGATGGATTTCCAGTGGAAATCAATAAAGCATACAAGGAGGAACTGATATCAATCCTATTAAAAATATTCCAGGCAATTGAGAAAGAGAGAATTCTTCCCAAATCATTTTATGAAGCTAACATCACACTGATACACAAACCAGGTAGAGATCCAGCCAAAAAAGAGAACGACAGATACATATTCCTAATGAACACAGATGCAAAAATTATCAACAAGATTCTAGCAAGTTGGATCCATCAACACATCTCAAAAATCACCCACTATGACCAAGTAGGCTTCATCCCTGAGATAAAGGACTGGCTCAACAGCTGCAAATTATAAATGTAATTAAATACATAAATAGATGTAAATACAAGAACCACATGATTATATCATTAGATGCAGAAAAAGTTTTCAGTAAAATCTGGCATCCCTACTTGATAAAAACTCTCAAACACCGAGGCACAGAAGGAACAAACCTCTAAATAGTGGTTGTCATATACAATAAATCTGCAACCAACATATTGCTAAAAGTATAGAAACTGGAAGCATTTCCCCTGAAAAGAGGAACAAGACAAGACTGCCCCCTCTAACCCCTTCTGTTCAACATAGTGTTGGAAGTCTTAGCTACACCAATTAGACAAGTGAGGGAAATCAGATGTATTCATATAGGAAAAGAAGAAGTTAACTTATCTCTCTTTTTTGATGATATGATCCTATTTCTTGAAAAATCCAAGATAATCTATCAAAGCCTCCTTGTACTGATAAAAGACTTTGGCAAAGTCTCAGAGTACAAAATAAATGTGCAAAAAACAGTCACATTATTATACACCAACAACAAACAGGCAGAGAACCAATAAAAAACACAATCCAATTCATAATAGTCACACACACACACACACACACACACACACACACACACACACACAAATGAAATACCTCGGCATCTTCCTAACCGGAGAAGTGAAAGACTTTTACAAGGAGAACTAGAAAACACTGCTCAAAGAAATCCAAGAAGACACAAACAAATGGAAAAATATTCCATGCTCATGGATAGAAAGAATCAACATTGTTAAGATGTTCATTCTACCAAAGGCAATCTACAGATTCAATGCAATGCCTATTAAAATACTAATATCATTCTTCTCAGTTCTGGAAAACACAATACAGAAATTCATATGGAAACATAAATGACCATTGAATAGCAAAAACAATCCTTAGTCAAAGAAACAAAGTGGGAGGTTCACACTTCCAGACTTTAAACTAACAGACACATGAAAAAGTGCTCAGCCTCACTAGTCATCAAGAAATGCAAATAAAAATCACATTGAGATACCAACTAACCCTAGTAAGAATGACCATTATTAATAAAACAAACAACAACAGATGCTGGTGAAGATGTGGAGAAAAAGGAATGCTTCTACACTGCTGGTGGGAATGCAAACTAGTTGAACCTCTATGGAAAACAGTGTGGCGATTTCTAAGAGAACTAGAAATTGACCTTCCATATGACCCAGCATTGTCCCTACTGGGAATATACCCAGAGAATCTCAAATCATTCTACAAAAAAGATGTACCTGCACATGCATGTTTATTGCAGCACTATTCACAATAGCAAGAACATAGAACCAAACTGTTGTACATATGCACAATGTAATATTACACAACCATAAAGAATGACAAACATATGAACTTCACAGCAACTTGGATGGATTTAGAGTCTATAATACTAAACAGTCTATCACAGAAACAAAGAACTGAGTGCCACATGTTCTCACTCATAGGTGGACCCTGAACATTTACCATAATATTATAAGAAAGGAATTGGCAGCAACAGGATACTGTTGGGGTGGAGGGGGCACATAACATTAATAAGGGTACCTGATCTCAAACCAGGTATAGTGGGGACCAAAGGACGGCCCAAACTTTACTTGTACTATGTTCACTTGTACATCTAACCCTGAATTATACTACCCATCTCTAAAATAAAAAAATATATATAAATAAAATTAAAAATTTTTTAAAAATTAAAAAAAACTTTAAACAATTTTGTTGACTTTTTGTGTTTTCTTAATCTAAAAATTTTATTTATTTTTGTTTGGATCTTTATTCTTTTTCTTCTACTAATTTTGGCTGTATTTTCTTCTTGCTTTTTTAGTTCCTTAAGGTGCAATGACAAATGGTTTATTTGAAATCTCTTTAAAATATTTGATAGGTGTTTAATGGTAAAATCTTTCTTCTTTGAATCCTTTTGTTGTAACCTGTATGATTTGGTATTTTGTTTCCATTTTCATTTGTATCAATATTTTAAAAATTATTTCTTTTTAATTTTTTCATTAATCCATGGATTGATCAGCAGCCTGTTGTTTAATTTCTATGTATTTGTAAAGCACCGATAGTTACTCCTGTTACTGATTTTTAGTTTTATATAATTTTGGTCAGAAAAAAATACTTGATATTATTTCACTCTTTTTAAAATTGTCAAGACATGCTTTTGTTGCCTAATATATAATCTATCATGGACAATGTTCCATGTGGAGTTGAGAGGAATGTGTATTCTGTAGCTGTTGGATGGATTGTCTGATAAATGTTTGTTAGGTTCATTTGGTGGAGCTTGCAGTTTAAGTACAGTGTTTCTTTTCCAATTTTCTGTTTAGATAACCTTTTCCATTTCTGTTAGTGGGATGCTGAAGTCCATTACTGTTACTGTTTTGCTATCAATTTATCCTTTTAGTTATTTTCATATTTGCTGTATCTTTTAGGTGCTCTCTTAATTGTTCTATTGTTCTGCTAAATTAATCCCTTTATCACTATGTAATTATCTGCTTTGTTTCTTTTGATAACTTTTAATTTATAGTTTATTTTATCTAATATAAAAATAGCTACCCCTGGTCTCTTTTGATTTCCATTTGAATTTAATATCTTCTCCATCCCTTCAATTACAGTGGGACCTTACAGGTGAAATGAGTCTCCTGTAGAACATGTTTAGGGTGATTAACTGCCTTTGTGTTTGTGAAAATCTTTATCTCTCCTTCATTTTTGAACGCCAGGTTTGCTGGATAAAATATTCTTGGTTAAAAGTTTTGTTTTGCTTTTCTTCCAGCACTTGAAATATATCATCACATTCTCTCTTGACCTATAAACTTTCTGCTGAGTTATCTGAAATAATTGTATCGGCACTCCTTTTATGTGATACATTTCTTATTTTATTGCTTTTAGAATGTTTATTTTTTATTTTTGATAGTTTGATTACTATATGTCTTATTTTACATTTCTTTGAGTTAAATTTAATTTAAATCCTCAACTCCTCCACCTGAGTATTGGCATATGTTCCCTGATTAATGAAGTCTTCAGCCATTATTGCTTTCTGGCCCCCTTTCTCTTCCTTCTCCTTCTCTAATTCCTTTGATGCAAAGATTTAGTCTCTTATTGGTTTCTCATAATTACCATAGGCTTTTTTCATTCATTTTTATTATTTTGTCTGCTTGCTCCTATGAATGAATAATTTTAAATATTCCAGCTCACTGATCCTTTCTCCTGTCTGATTGAGTCTATTGTTGGAAATTCTATTAAATTTTCTTACTTCAGTAATTATATTCTTAATATTAAGGAATTTTAATTGTTTTTTATTGTTTCTGTTTATTTGTAGATATTCTCACTTGTGTGTGTGTAATGTTTTCAAAATTCCATAAAATTTTCTACCTATATACTTCTATACCTCACAATACTTCTTTATGAAGTGTTCTTTATGATGAATTTTTTTCAGTCATCTCATAAATCTTCCATTCTTTGCAGTCCATTAGTGGAGCTTTATTTGTTTCTTTTGGTGGTGTTAGGATTCTTTAAATATTTATAATCCTTGTATTTTTGCATTGTTCTCTGCATATTTGAGAAAACAGCTCCCTCTTTTGGTCTTTACATGTGTTCTTTGGCTGAGATAGAGCTTCCCTGTTCAGTTCAGCCTGTAATTCTGTAAAAGTCAGTTGGTAAAAACCCTGGGCGGGCAGGCAGGGTTGATTCTGAGTTCTCTGGATGGGCTGTTGTTTTTTTCTCTGATGTCCAGTGGGGCTCCTGGCTGGGTTTCACTGTCTGGTGGAACCACTAGCTAGGATTTGCTATTAGGTAGAGCTGCCAGTTGTATACTGCAATGGGTTTTTCTCAGACCTGTAACACGTTATATTCTCTGGCTGGACAATTCTACTATTTGGGAGCAGCTGTTGTACAAGGCCACAGGTTTGGCTCCAAGGTTAGTCAGATTTGTTGTTACAACAGGCAGGGCCTAAGGCTATGCTCCTTAGAAATGCACAATTGAAGCTTCCCTTTTTCTGGTTGAAGCTGTGAGGGTTTTTTACCTCAGTCGAGTAACTATTTCATCTCTTGGATCAAGCAGGACTACCCTATACATTTTTCCAAAATGCATGAATGTGGGAATCTCCCTGCTTGGATGGATCATTGATCAGACTTTTGGGGAGTGAAGATGCCGCTTGTTTTCTTGAGTCAAGGTGATCTAGTTCTTTTGTGTTTTTGAAATTCATAAAGGTAGATATCTGCCTGCCTGAGCAGGAGCTTTGGCTGTGTGAAGCTGTTGCTAGCCTTCCTTGGGTAAGCCAATCTAGCCTCCTTACTTCTCTGAAATTAGTAGAGCAATACATCTCCCTTCATTAGGGGATCACTGGAATGGTTTCTGAGACTGGATAAGGATACCAGTAGTCTAGGGGCTCAACCTAGATTTCACTTAACGCTGTGCTTCTGTAGGTGACCAGCTCAGCTTTGCTGATATCTCTGATTCTGTGCTACAGCTAGCAGGAACATAGAGATTCCATCAAGATCCACACACTGGTCAATTCTTTTTTTTCTACCTGACCTCTTTGTAGTCAAGTTGTGCAGTCTTCTCTAGTGTTCCTCTTAGGATAAGAATAGAGTGGACTTTCTGAAAAGTATCTCAGAATTACGAGGAAGATGGATGATTGCCTCCTGTTCTCTTGTTCCTTTGTAGAAACCATGAGAACAGGGACAGTGAGACCAGGGACATACTCTCTGTTTGGCATTGTGCTAACTTAGGGGGAAAGGAAAAGGCAGCATGGTTGAAGCAAGACTATTCTTCTTACCCTTCTAATTCACATTTCCTTCAGTTCTGTGTACTTTGCAAGTGTCTCAAGCTTCTTTCAAGGTGTTGGAATTTGCTAAGGGAGTCTTAGTCCATTAAGAGTTGTTAAACTTTCCATGGGGGTGGGAGGTGGGGGAATGAATCCTGGAACTTCCTATTCTGCCATTTTTCTGATATAACACCTGAAAAATTATTTAAATGGTACAATTATCTTTGCCCATGTCATTTTAATGTTCACATCTAAATGAGCCTTGCCAGCCCTATAGTTTAATAACCATTTGGTGAGTTTCTAAAAAAATGACAGGCCTGCATTTGCTGTTTTTACAGTCAATGTGTAAAAAGTTTTTAATTGTATACATGTTTATAAAGAATAATCATGCTTGTGTAAAAATATAATTAGCATATTTTTAGATAGAAATGACCAGAAGCATGCCAAACTCAAAAGGACTTTTGTAAATTCTCAATTTTTTTAGATTTCAAGAATTTCTGTTTTTAATGAGGATGAAAATCTGTATTTTTTAAAATTCTGAGATAAGGGCAACGTTTCTTATTTGTGCAATTTAATGGCTTCTTATCAGATTTGCCAAAATGCAAGAGGTCTATCCTGGTTACTTAGACTGTCATAACAAAATACCATAGAACGGGTGACTTAAACAATAGAAATATATTTTCTCATAGTTCTGGAGGCTAAAAGTACCAGATCAAAGTCTGACAGGGTCAGTTTTTGATAAGGACTCTCTTTCTGGTTTGTAGACAATAGTTTCCTTCTTGCTGTTTACCTACGTGGTCTTTCCTTGGTGAGAGAGAGAGAGAGAGAGAGAGAGAGAGAGAGAGAATGTTAGTTTTGTGGTGTCTATTCTTATAAGGACACTAATCTCATCATAAAGGTTTTACCCTCATGATTCATCTAAACTTAATTACTTCTCAAAGGTCTTATCTCTAATCACCATTGCATTGGGGGTTAGGACTGCAATATATAAATTTGGAGGGGACAAAAACATTCATTCCATTGCAAGTCCCATAGAGTAATTTTCCATTAAGGAAAGAAGAGCACAATTAGATATTGGGTAATTGTTTGGTCACAGTGCTGACAGGTAAGACTTACTCTTGAGTCTCATGTATAATGAAAATGTTTACCAGGACTGTTGGCCCAAACACAATGTTTCCTATTAGAATATAAATTCAGCGTTGGAACTTATTAAAGTCAAATTACATATTATTTATTTTTAATACATTCTCTCATTCAACAAACATTTACAAAGTACCTACTATAAACATTGCCTTATAAATGCTGAAGCACAAAGAATTAGAGGGTCCATTTCTTTTTTAGAAACTTACAATCTAGTTGGAAAGACAATCATGAAGAATAAAGTATTAATTCTAGTGTCATAAGTTTTATAATAGTTGTAAGATCAGGGCATTATAAGACAAGAGGGTGAAAGTTTAGCGAACTTATAAAATTTACTGAGAATCAGATTCACTGTGTGCTGGTTACCAGCTTGTCTGGTGAGATAGAACATTCACATGCAATCTGCTACATGAAGTGGATATATGTTTTGCAAATAGTCAGCAAACAAACAAAGAAAAATTTTAAAAAAGCTTAGAATTCACTGTGAGCCAGTCTCCCAAGGCTCAGGAAAGCTTCTTAGGGAAGACATACAGAGTCTCATCTGCATGTACTCCACTTGCATGGAAGCTGAGGGATCCAAGAAAACAGGCTGGTTCTGGGTTTTACAACCCAGGGTTATGTGACACACTGGGCTCAAGTGTTGAAGAACATCTTGTTTCTAAGTGGCACTGGAACAGAACTTGGGCTATTCTGGCCAGTTGCCTCTTATCTCAGAATATTGCGTTCCCAGAATATTCTGCAGTTATTCTTAAGAACTGCAAGTGAAAGGTGGTGGTGGGGGGGGGGGGGGGTAGAACTGGGTTTGTTTTAGGCCACCCAGAGAACTCTCCTACAAACTTTTTCTCAGTGAGAAAAAAGAGTACATACTCAGTTAATTCAGCCCTTTCACATCAGGGACAGTGTTTTGTCTGTGATAGTATTAGGCCCACCCTTATTATTTTAGAAACGAAGACAGAAGGATGTCTCTGGCCTTCAGCTCACGCTTCTTCCCCACAGTGCATCTCCATCGTGTTCTGTGAGGAGGCCTTGTATACACACAATTCTCACTGCCAGGCTCCCTTCTGACAACCCCACCTTGAGCACATCCAGCAGTACTGTCTGCTCTATGGAGGATTGGCAAGAGAAGAGAACTGGGCAGTCTCTGACAATGAGTTAAGGCCATTTGAGCAGAAAAGTTTAATGTCTTGGAATAGGACAAGATTTAGGCTGGCTTAGTCCTTTGGAAAGTGCAGACTCCATGACCCACAGGGAGAGATGAGGACTAAGAAGGGTTTGAGTGTCCTTTTCAAAGCATGGGTCCCCTTTGTACTGATAAATGTACAATAAATCATGATTTGACTATTGGTCATATAGTACAGTCTTCCTTAGTAAGGAACAGTAGGAGCTTAGGACTGTAGTCAGTCCTTATTGCCCATGTAACTTTGGAAAATTCACTTATCTCTAGGAAAATGATCACATTTCACAAAATTGAGGGCTTGGACTAAATCATGTTCCAGAGGTTGAGACCTGGTTTTTCATTTTTAACTGTGTAATACTTGGAAGCCAATAATCCCCTCTAAGTTTCGCTTTCTCACTTGTGTCATGAGGATTTAAATTTCTGCCCATTTCACACACCATTATGAGGTACACACAGGCTAATGTAAGAAATGTGCTTTCAATATTATAAAGCACAATTCATGTAAAAGCTGAAGTTTGCCTCAGTTCTATACCAGCTTCAAAAGTCAAATATTGATTCTAGAAAGGTTTTAGTGGATTACAAATAATATTTTATTCCCACGGTTGATTTGGCATTCCACTAGGTGGAAGGTCTGCCATAGCAAAAACTCCTAGCATGACGGGCGTATTTCTTCTTCACCCAACCCTTTCCAACTAACCCTCTCAATCCCATCCCTTCTGACCTCAACAACCAAACCACTTCTGGCACAGACAAAATCCCAACAACTTGAATTTTAATCCAAATTGCTCCACTTGCTCCTGTGTTACTGGAAGCAAATCACTTTTATTATGCCTCTAACAATTTTTTTTTTTTGAGTTGGGGTCTCACTCTATTGTCTAGGCTGGAGTGCAGTGGCACACTCAAGGCTACTGTAGCCGCAACCTGATGGGCTCAGGTGATTCTTCCGCCTCAGCCTTCCAGGTAGCTGGAACTATAGGCGAGCACTACTATGCCTGGCTTATTTTTGATTTATTATAGAGACAAGGTCTCACCAAGTTGTCCAGGCTGGTCTCGAACTCCTGAGTTCAGGCAATCCTCTCACCTTGGCCTCCCAAAGTCCTGGGATTGCAAGTTTGAATCACTGTACCCAGCCTTTTCTAATCATTTTTAAAATGAGCCAGTTAGCATACACAGCACAGCCTCACTGTGAAATGTAAAAATGAAAGTGACATAACTTTAAAACATTTAATAATATGGTTGCTGTGTAGTAAGCGTTCAGTAAGAAGTATCTCATACTATTGGCCCCAATTTTTTTATTACTTAGTGAAAAATAAAAACAAAAACACATCATTTGAATTATGCCATTTTGGCAGAAAATAATGAGTGAGAATGAATGTCTCAGTTTATATACATATTTCCTCTCCCTTATTGTGGAAAAGGTTTCAAGAAATGTTCTTCCATTCCCCCTTGTCTTTTGATGTTAATCGAACTAGTTCTACTTCCTTTCTAGCATAAATGTATTCTCTCATCTTCAAGGATGAAAAAGTAATAAAGATAAAATAGTAATTTGTTAGAAAATCCTTGAAAAAGTATTCTCCTCCATGGAACTAATGCAGCTCTGTTATGTCACATGATTGACACAAATGTGCACAGGTGCCTCAAGAGTTCATTTCTCTCTTTCATTTTGCCTTGAGTACTGAAATTGGAGAGTGTCCAGGAATGCCTTAATTGTCAGTCTTTGTGTGTTCTGGGCAGTGTGTCTTATCTTCCAAAATTTTCTCCGTATTGGAAACACAAATAAAAGACAATTACAAGGGTGTTTCTCTAAGACAACAAATCAAACATACTAATGATAATAACAGACTCTGAAAAAGTTTTCTTATCCTATTAAATAACAAAATATTACTCTGTAAGAAAGTATACTTCAACAGTGACAGCAATGACAGCTGACCATCAGCCTGTAACAAAAGTAATACAGAGTGCATGCATATTTTGTTGTTTAAGAAAGATAATAGTTTACAGAACAGATACCTCTATAATACAAACATGTTTGTTAATGAATAATCAATTTACAGGCTGAATGACTTCCTCTATTCTCCAATATGGTTAGATATCTGAATAATACATTTTTCTCCAGATGCAAGAGACACTGTTAATAATTCAACAGTAAACCTTTAGCTTGAGAATTTCTGATATATTTATGCAGTTCTTTGAAGTATAAACATTCTTTCATAGCATCAATATTTGACTTTTCAAGCTAGAAGGGAGTTGAGACAGAGCCAACCTTTTACAGGAATTGTGCTTACTTACTGATTTTGGGGACTTGCTTAAGTAATTTTCCTTTATGGGTCTTGAAAACTTGGAACCCAATAGGGTTCACCAAGGTAGATATTTGTATATATTCATATTTGTTTATAATTTAATTTTATATATGTTCATGCATATATAATTAAATGTACACACTAGCACGATCCTAGAATACATACGGCTCTTAATATTATTTTACAGTTTTTTTGACTTTGCTTGAACCTCCTGCTATCTACTTTGTCTTCCCACATCCAAAGTTGCCTTTCACTACAAATGAAACAATTTACGTTGACAAATTAATAACACACACAAACACACACAATGTGTGTGTATATGTGTGTATGTATGTGTGCATTTCTTGAAGCTATAGATATCTCCTTTTATGTACTCTATAGCTCATAAAATCTTTGCTCCTTGCTTGTTTTTCAAAGTGAAATTGCATTATATAAACTTTCCTGCATCTTGCTTTAATGACTGCATGGTATTCAATATTTCTGTGGTGACTAGTATGATTTATTCAACAATCTCTAGTTGATGGACTTGCACTATATTTCTAATTTTTTCCTCTACAAAACTAATGTTTTAATAGTGTTGTCATTTTTTATGCCCTGACATATTTGTGTTTTTATTTTGTGAAACTGGTTTCCAAGAGTGTGTTTGTAAGATCAAAGGAAATGTTTAGTTTAACATGTTCATGGATGTTGTTGGACTATGTCTCACACCTGTAATAATTCAATTTCTGTCACTATGTGGGTGGGGGGATTTTTCTGCTTCAGTCTTGACAATAAGATGTATTGCAGAACTTTTAATTTTACCAATCTTTTTAACGTAAAGAGGTAAGTTATTGTTAATTTGATTTGCATTTCCCTGCATAATAGAGACTTTGATTATTTCCTCATATGTGTATCAATCACGTGGATATGCTTTCTTATTTTTGGCATTCTTATACTTTTGGGTATTTTCTCCCAATTTTGTTGTCTGTATTCTTTTGTAAGTTTATAAAAGCTCTTTGTGCATATTTATTAATCTTTTATTTCTTTTGTATCTTTAAAAGATCCATTGTCTATTGACTCTTTTTAATTACAATGTAAGTTGCCATTAAAAAGTTTTCAATTTTTATGAAATCAAATATAACATTTCTTTTAGAACTTTGAAATATTCTTTTTAAATTTCTAGATGATATAGTCACTACAATTTTTTAAAACACTTTTCTTTACATAATTAATTTTTGTGTTATAAAAAAGTAGAACCCAAAGTTGTTTTTATATGGTGAAATTTGTCAGAATCTAAATGAAGTCACTTGTGTCAAACCCTGACAAAATGGAGCTAGGTAAAGAGCCAAGAGAAGGTCTTCACATACAAATGCCTGATAACTATCACAAAAACTCTGCCAAAACCACGGACTTGCACAAAAAAATACTCCAATGACAACATCTACCCAGCAACTGCCTGTTCAACCTTAAACTGACACCACCCTGGTTGTTAATCCTTCTAGCAAAAGATAATTGTTTTAAAACAAAATTATGTAAACTTCCTTATTTTTATTTTTAAGATCTTTATCTTCCTTTACCTCTCTGTGTATGCCCACTTATATTCCTACTGCTACATTCACTTCAAAATACACTTATGATGGAGGCTTTGTCCATTTATTTGGGTTGGCAATACAAATTGATAGCAAGGGATTTTTACTATTATTCTTTCACTCTGAATAAGAATACTACTCTTGTTTTATCAAATTCTCACATATACTGTTATTTAATTTTCTTTGATTGATTCATTTATCAATTTTTATACAAATAATACATTAATTTCACCTCTGTATTTTTATAAAGTATTCTACTTCTTGCTAAGGCAAGTTTTTCCTCTTTAATAGTCTCTTTCAATAATCTTTGCTTATTTGGAGGCAATTATTCTTCCATATAAAAATTCAGATTGTTATTTTTAATGCCAAGACTCTATGTTGAGTACCATTAAGAACTGAATTACATGTACATATTAATCTTATTAAAACTGATATTTGTTTATTGTCTTAACATGAAAATTATTATGTTTTTTCTTTTGTACAGAGTTTGCTTTGCATTCATAAATTTATTTTCATGTAGTGCTTTATTTGGGACCTTGTACCATGAAAATTTATTCCAACTAACACATAATTTTGGTTGTTTGAAAAAGGAATATTTTCTCTGATTTTATTTTGTTTTGGTAGAAGATAGATTAGATATTAATTTTTAATATTAAATATTCTATACTAGAAAAAAGTGGATTTTCTAGGTACACATATCATAGAGAAAAAATACTTATTTTTTAATGTTTATCATATTTTTCTGTTTTATTGCATAGTCTAGAACCTAACAGGCACAATTTAAATAAAAATTGTGATAGTAGGTATATAGCTCCTGTCTTTAACTTTAATGGTTTTAGTATCCTATCTTTTAGGATAATAACTAATGATGGTTTTCATTGCCCTTTAATAGAATGTCATTTCTCATCTGTTGTTATGGTTATATATTATTCATTTAACGTAATGATTGATGATTAGAATAAACTCTACTTAATTATAGTATATTATTTTGCTGAAAATAGACTTCCTTCTTTTAAGTAATGCTTTATTCTTAACTTAAAGATATTTCCTCTATATTCACAAAAATGCTTTTCTGTTTTTAAAAAAACTTTTACCAGATTATTTTACTAGAGTTGTCTTGTTTTTATAAAGTATATTGGAAAACTTTAAAAATTTTTTTATATCCTGGAATTATGTAAACAACAATTTATTAACATGCTCTTTTGAAACTAAATAAAATTCAATTATTAATCCTATAGATCCTGGTAATAACTGCAATGGACAGGGGTTTTGGATACTTTGTAGTAATTAATTTTTATATTTCCATTCTTTGAGGTTCACTTTACTGTTGCTCTAAAATTTAGATTATTATTTGCTAGGGAATTGTAGATTTTCTTTAGAATTTCAATATTTTGACAACTTATTTTTTCCTATATTTACATTTATTGTTTTACATTTATTCTATTGTATCTAGTATTGCAGCTCCTAATATTAGTAATTGCATTGGTAGGCAACATTTAGGATAGCCAAATGATCTCTACCTCTTTGTATTTCTGCTCCTATATAATCCCTTCCATTGAGTATGGAATGAATGCATGACTTGCTTTGAGCAAATAGAATACAGCAAAGGTGATGAGTGAGATTCCAAAAAGAATCTCTCACACTCTCACTGGCTTGTTCTGAGGAAAACTAGATGCTGTATTATAAGTAACCCTATGGAGAAACCTGCCTGGCAAATGGCTAAAAGAAGATTTTAGCTAACAGACTACTGACAGTAAAAAAATAGAGGCCTTCAGTTCAATAACTTGAGAAGAACTTTGTATTGCTGACAATCACATGAATGAATTTAGAAGTAGATCATCTTCTCCTTCAAATGAGACTATAGCCCAGATTTTTTGTTGATTGTGACCTCATGAGAGAACTTGAGTCAGAGGCACCCAACTCATTTAGCCCCAAATTCTTAACTTTTGGATGCTGGGAAAAAAAAAAATCAATATTTGGGGGGTAATTTGTTACTCTGGAATAGAGAACTCATAAAAATTCCTTTTTCTAAACTACTTTGGTTTATTTTGTTGTCTGTTTCTAATTTATTTTTAAAACTTAGAGTTTGATTTTATTACATACACTAAAAAAAAAAACTTAATTTAGAGGGGTTAAACAAGAAAAAAAATGTTTTTCATGTAAAAAAAAAATGACAGAATTATGCAGGCCAAACTGATTGGTGAGTTCATAAACTTATAGGGATCCTGATTCCTTTGAGTTCATGTCTCTAGATGAGGATATCTTTTTTCTTTTGATGTAAGGTGAGTTTTACCAGATGAAAAATGTGAGAAAATGGCCAAGGAAAGTGATCCTTGTTTTAAGGATATTAAATAAAATTTTTAAAATTATATTTCATTGACCAGATAGTTTGTCATATATCTAGAACATAGGCAGAGATATGATAATCTTCTAGCCGAGCTGCCACGTGTCTAGTTGAAAGTCAGAATTTGTCAGCATAAAGCAAGGTCACCAAACTAAGGCCCATGGGCCAAATCTGGTCCATTGCCTGCTTTTATAAATAGAATTTCCTTGGAAAATGGCCACATGTCATCATTTATTCGCTTTGCTTTCTATAGATGCTTTCACATTATGATGGCATAGATGAACAGAGACAGACAGCATATGGCCTGTAAGAAATGTTTTAGCAGTTCCTTTGCAAAAAAAATGTTTGCCAATCTCTACTACAAAAGGACAGAATAGATGTCGGAAGCCACTTACAAAGTCAGGACAAGGTAGCATAGCAGCAATGGGAACAGCCTATACTTTCTGTCTTTGGTATGATCAAAGTGCAGGAGTTCCAGGTAGGGAAACAAAATGACACAGAAGGTATTACTGCCACAGTAGTACTGTGTTAAGCATATAGCCGCAGAATCTCTGTGATTTACAATGGTAAACATTTGTTTAGTTCATGAGATTGTGAGTTGGGTGGGATTCAGGTGACATGGACCAGGGTCAGGTAGGCTTTCCTGCTGATCCAAGCTGAGTGCACGCATATGTCTGCCACAAGCTGGTACTTGACGACCTAGACTGGGCTTGGCTGATGGTGACACTGCTTCCTATTTTGTCATATCCTTTCTGATAACCACAGTCTAGGCAGAGGATGCTCTTCTCATAGTAATGACACTGAAAAAAAAAAAAAAAAGAACAAGCAGAAACATTAAAAGTCTCCTGAGGCCTAAGCTTTATATTAGTATAATATTGCTTCATCTTTATCCTATTGGTCAAAGCAAGTCAAATAGACAAACTTAAAATCAAGAGATAGGGAAGCACCCCCGCACAAAGTGGGAGGGTGCTGCTAGTAGCCGAGGGAATGGAAACGATAACATCAGTCTTAATCCTGTTGAATGGGCACTATCTCATAAGGCTATCTGAGGAGATAAGAAAATTGTCTGTCTGAAAAATGCATGTTCTGTCCCCCGAACCTGACAAGGGCTAAGACGCCCATGACAGAGCAAGGGACAGAAATATTTCTAAGGAACCTGCAGCTGTGTCCTATTGAACTTTAGCATTTTAACTGCAGCCACACAGAGGGGGTGATAACTTGTCACTATTTTTTTTTTTTTTGAGTTGGAGTCTCACTCTGTTACCCAGACTGGAGTGCAGTGGCCACTCCCGGCCACCGCAGCCTCGACCTACCCGGCTCCTGCGATCCTTCCGCCTCAGCCGTCCAAGTAGTTGGAACTACAGGCGCACGCTACCACACCCGGCTAATTTTTTTGATTTATTGTAGAGATGAGGTCTCACCAAGTTGCCTGAGCAGGTCTCAAACCCGCGGGCTCAGTCAATTCACTCACCTCGGCCTCCCAAAGTGCGGGATTACAGGCTGAGCCACCGAGCCCGGCAACTCGTCACTAATAGGCAAGAGAACACCACAGATAGTACCAGCTAATAGATTAATCTCTTTCCTTGTCTCTGCACCCCTCCAGCCCCAAACTTGGAAGCAGCATAAAAGGTGAAGGGGAATATAAATGAAAAATACATAGCAAAGGAACAACTCTATTCTTTTCTCACCTTAGATTCCTTTGTTGAGGAAAAAGGAGAAGATGTGAACTAAATGTGAGATTGAAGTCTTGCATTTTACTGAATCTAAAGTGTCTTTATTTGCACAATGAAATGTGTTCTTTGTGTTTTTATAACTGAAAAGCAATCGGAAAATCTATGGGGTATGTCTAAAATATTAGCAATAGGGAGAGAAAGGGAGAACCTACAGAGCATATCTCAAGGTAGCAGTTGGAGGGGAAAAAAACATTTTTACGATTTTTGTTTTCATAACTCTTTGGATCCAGTCTCCTTAGCAAATGAATTACAAAAGTAAAATTACCATGGCCATCTATGACCTGACCTATTAGAAGAAAAATTTAAATAGTCTCAATGATTCAATAACAAATAGGCATCTAAGTATGAAGCTTCAGTGCAATTTTTATTGTTGTTATTAGCGTATTACTAATATGAACACAGAAGAAGATGGGCATGGAACGCCACCTCAAGACAGCATTTATCCATTCCTTTCTCTGTTACATTCTTCTGCCATGCTCCTTGTCCCAAAAGCAATTGTCATCTAGTGGGGAAAATGTGATAAATAAGGGCGTGTTTCAGTCATGTATGACAATTGCAGTGATCAAAGGTAGTAAGGAGTTGTCAAGGAGCACAGTAATAGGGTTGTGAGGAAAGTTTTAGAAGAAACGCTTTTGCTGAATGTTTGATAATGAGTAGACATTAAACAGGTCAACTGAGAATGGGAAGTTGTCAAGGGTTTGGGGAGGAGGGAGAGCACTGTTCTGGGACTCCCCAGATTGTGACTTTGGCAGTTCCCTTTATTTCCCTGATTCTCAGTGTCCCCGTCTCCTATGTGATATAACAGTCATTGTCTTGCCAACCCCTTGCTGGTTGTTCAATAATTAAATAGGTTATCATCTGTGAAATCACATTTTAATGTTTAAAGTTCTGCTGATGATAGTGATGATGACTTGTACTGTGCTCTGAAAATGTAGTTCTGTGAAGAGTAAGAGCCTTGATTGTTTACTTTTTAAACCCCGGAGTTTAATGCTGATGCTGAAAGAAGTACACCTCAAAAAAGTAATAATACATTTGCTTCTCTGAAGGAAAGAGGATAGGGATAGAATTATAAACATGTTTAAAATGACCTTTTTGCAATTAAAATAAAGTTTATAACGTCTCCTCTTTTCTCCTTCACCTTGACTCCTTACTCTCCAAGCCCCATCTCAGTTCCTCTTTCCCACTTCTCTTCCTGTTAGCACCTAATATACTAGCCTCACCGTGCAATTATATAGAAACTATTATTATCCACATATTCTAGTTGAAGAGAGCAGGATTAGACTATTTAAGCAGCATGTTTTATGCTCACTATTGGGTCCAGAAATTTGAAATAGTCGTAGCCTTGATGCACCAGTGCATTGATACATATATCAAGTGGCTTCAAATGTATTTTATATGTGATATATGTTCAATTTAAAAGTTCTTAGATTTTCCTTCAAAAGAAACAACAAACCATCTGTAGAGAAATTAAATATTTACTATTTTTTTCTGTGATATTTAAATGCAGAGCACAAATGGTGATACCAAGAAGAGCTGGGGCAGGGATAGGAGGCATGACCTATCATGAACTTGCTTGTGCCCTCTCAGTTTTTATATAATCAATCAGCTTTTTATCATCCTGTAAATATGCAGTTTCAATTTCCTATTCTTTCACATAACTTCTCTTAAACCATTCTAATAAAGAAATTTAGCTACTGCTATTGCATGATTTCCTAGCCTGAATCCTTGGCAATCCTTGTGTTGCAGCCACGTAATTTCAATCTCTGCTTCTGTCATTACGTGACTATCTTCTTTTGTGTGTTTCTGTCCTCACATGGAGTTTCCTTCTTATAAAGACATCCGTCATATAGGATTAAGGACACACCTTATTCAATATTATCTCATTTTAATTAGTTACATTTACAATGACCCTATTTCCAAATGAGGTCACATTCACAGGTACTGTAGGTTAGTACTTCAAGATATGGTGCGAGGAGCATTCGATTCATAATGGAGATACTGGAAATCAGTATTTTCCCTCTGTTAGTTTGCACAGTTTTAAAAAGAGGGTTTTGGGCTGGGTGGTGTCTTATTTCCTTTACAATTTTAACAGACCATGTCTCTGAAACCATTTTTTCATAAGCATTTTTATAGTAAGGAGAATGTTTTTTAATTGAAAAGAAATAAAAAATAGACTCTCATGTGCACATGCATACACACACACACACACACACACACACACACACACACACACACGCAGACACTAGGATTCAGTGAGAGCATAGCTGGAAGTATGCAGTGTGCTGATGTGAACATAAAAGAAAGATATTTAAGATCCGTCAGGCCCACAGTGGACTACCAGTGACTTATATACTAACTTATTTTTGCTAAACAGTTTACAAGAGTTTTGTCTGTACAAAAATTAATTTAGAAATTAACCAGGTGACTTTGTAAAAGCCCCCAAAGAAGGCTTTTCATGAAAGCATAAAACATATTTGTGGGTGGATGTTAATGTTTATGAAAACGTGTGTGTGTGTGTGTGTGTGTGTGTGTGTGTGTGTGTGTGTGTTTTACCATAGTTCAACTCCTTAGGAATAGACTTGAATTATCCCTTTATTTTCTTCTTCTTGAGATTTCATCATATGAATGACTTTATACTAAAAAACAAGCAAAATATTTTAGGGTATGTTAGGCACAGTGGCTCACACCTGAAATCTTAGCTCTTTAGAAAACTGAGGTGGGAGAATTGCTTGAGCCCAGGAGTTCTCGAACAGTCAAGGCAACATCATGAGACTTCATCTTTTTTTTCTTTTTTTTTTTTTTTGAGTTGGAGTCTCACTCTGTCACCCAGACTGGAGTGCAGTGGCCGCTCCCGGCCGCCGCAGCCTCGACCTGCTGGGCTCAGGCGATCCTTCCGCCTCAGCCTTCCAAGTAGCTGGAACTACAGGCGCATGCTACCACACCCGGCTAAGCTTGCCCAGGCGGGTTCGAACCCACGGGCTCAGGCAATCCACTCACCTCAGCCTCCCAAAGCGCGAGATTACAGGCTGAGCCACCGAGCCTGGCTGACACTTCATCTTTACAAAAAATTAAAAATGAATATTTTAGGGATGCACCTAAATGTTAGATGATTACTATATGGTATAGTAAATATCTGGCCATAGATAATGAGAGTTATTCTGAGTTCTTCTAATGACTATAAGTCAAAGAACAACTGAACTTTATGTGTGCTCAGAACACAAATGAAAGTCAAAGACTTACAACAGGAATTTTCTTCCTATTACTATGCATTTTTCTTCATGCAGAAAGATATACAGGAAATTGAAGGAGATGAAAAAGGATGAATAACTAATATATACTCCTACTTATGAGAACTAAGGGAGGACAATGATATTTTTAGTTGCTTTTATATGACAAGTGTTTTGTGTACTCATCTCATTTTCACCTATGGGTAAATTCCCTTTCTGTTTTTATTTTATGAAAGAATAAATCAAAACTTCTGAAGTTATTTTCTCTGATTGTACAAGTGATAAGAATTGGAGCAGGAATCTGGACTGAGATTTGTTAGACTCAAATCCTGAGCAACTTTCTCTAGGGCAATGGGTATTGTGTGTGTGGTGTGTGTGTGTGTGTGTGTGTGTGTGTGTGTGTGGTGTGTGTGTGTGTGTGTGTGTGTGTGTGTGTGTAGAGTTTGAGGCAGTAATTATCCACCAAAGAAAGCCCATTCAGCAGAATGTTGCCAAGACATCTTAAAATTTCCTATTTTTCACTCTACAGATTCTTTATCTGAGGTTGCTCCTTGCTAACTTTTGTATTGTTTTAACAGCACTAATCTGTTAACCTGGGTGGAAAAAAAAATGCTTGAATAGTGGGTTAACAAAGAAGTATTTTTATCAGTCATTAGGTATTTTATCAGTCAGAGTTTTCTAGAGAAATGAAACCAATTGAATAATCATAGCTATGGCTCTAACTACAGGTATAGATGAGATAGAAATAAACAGAAAGGGAGAAAAAGAAGGAGGGAGGGAGGGTAGGAGAAAGGGAGGTGGGGGGAGCGAGGGGCGGGAGAGAGAGAGAGGGAGAGAGAGAGAGGGAGAGAGAGAGAGAGGGAGAGAGAGAGAGAGAGAGAGAGAGAGAGAGAGAAGGAATTGGCTTATGTGATTATGGAGTTGGAGGAGTCCGGAGATCTGCAGGGTGAGTCTATAAACTGGAGTTCCATATAAGCCAGTGTAGCAGTTCCACAGTGAAGAGTCTGAAGGCCTAAGAACTAGGAGCACTGATTGTGTCATTCTAGTCCAAAAGCTGGAAGACTTGAGACCTAGGAAGAACTAACGTTTCAGTTTGGGTCTGAAGGCTATCAGGCATGAGGAATTATCTTTTACCCGAGGGAAAATTATCATTTGTGTTCTATTCAGGCCTTCAGTTTGTTTGATGAGGCCCACCTACTTTAAGGAGGCAATCTGCTTTATACATTCTACCAATTTAAATTTAATATCATCAACAACACCTGCACAAAAGCATCCTGAATAACATTTTGCCAAGTGTCTGGATACCTTGTAGCCCAGTCAAGTGGAAACATCTTATGATTTAAATGTTTCTGTCTCCCTGTCTTGCCCCAAATTCATATTTTGAAATCCTACCCCTCAAAGTGATGTTATTAAGAGGTGAAGTATTTGGGAAAGTAATTACACCATAAAGGTGAAGCCCTTCTAAATAGGATTAGTACTCTTACTAATAAGTCCATGGGAGCTCATCCATCCCTTCCACCAGGTGAGAGTCAACTAAAATTCACTGTCTTGTAAGGGCATGAGTACCTACCAGACACCAAATCTGCCTGATCCTTTACCTTGGACTTCCCATCCTATAGAACCATGAGAAAAAAAAATTCTGGTATTTATAAACAACTCAGTCTAATGTATTTTATCATAACAGCCCAAACGGATTAAGATAACACATAAAATTAGCCATCATAGAATGTAAATCTTTTCTTGAAAAATGAAGCTCGTTCAGTTTGTTAAAATGAATAATCCTATTTAGAACTAAAGAAAAAATAAGTATAAGGTGAAAATTAAGAAAAATATTTGCACTATTTCTGCAACAAGGCTATTGTCCCCCTACACATCTGATTAGAATTCTCTGAAATTCTCTGTGAGCACCATATCCCACTGTTTCTTCCCACACGTGCAATGTGCTAAAAATGCCAGAACACTCATAGTCCCTGAACACCCCATGTAGCCATGCGCTCATGTGCCCCTGAGCCTTTGATCATGCTGTTCCCTCTGCATAAAGTGACCTTTTCTGCCCTTATTCTCTATCTGAAAGAACCCTGCCTGATTTTTCAAAGGCCAGTGAATACATCACCTCCTTTGTGAAGACTTTCTTGTGTCCTTGACCGATAAAATTGACCAGTCACTCTGCTTGATCAGAGAATACAGTTGATACCACTAACACAATGTCTGTCCTGAGTCTTCACTTATAGGCAGGCACCCTGTCCATATTCCACAACCTATCGATCCATTACAGCTTCATTGACCACTCTGGCTCCCTTGGCAACAATTCCTCAGTGCTTTAATACTTTGTTCCCAACATGCTTCCTTTGACCCGTTTCTCAGCCTCTTCCTGCCTTTTGCTGCTGCTTCTCCTTTGTTCATTTTGTATTGGTATTTGTCCCTGCTGATTTTGGCTTCTGAAGCTCCCCAAAGAATCATTATTTTCTATATTGCTACACTATTCTGGATTGCTTTGAACAAAACACTCCCGAAGGACCAGATTCCCAGCAAGGGTCCTCTTCACCCCTGTATATGTGGATTCAAGCACAGAGAACTCATCAGTCTAGTCTCAGTCTATGTAATTATTTCTTTCCTGTTAGATGGTGAGCTCTTTTCTAGAATTTATATCTTATTTATCTTTGTATCTCTTATGATTTCCTTATGCCTATCATAATTTATATGCTTAATAAATATGCATGGCATGAATCAAGTTAAATGCATTTCTATTTTGAGTGTTCTCTTTGCTCCTTTCGACTTTTAAATTCTTACTTCCATGCAAGTGCTAATTCTAGTTGTTTTGGACTATTTCTCATTGAAAGCAGATATCATTCCTTCAACTGATTATGCTCATATTCTCTGTCTCTCTGCTGAGCCATGAAACCCCATGAGCAATCAATGTTTTGCTTTTTTCATGTCTATAAAATGCTTAAGCAACTGCATGTTTTAAATAATACTGTTGTACTTAAAAATTGGTTCTAACTTGCTTTCTTTTTCTTATACTCTGGCTGGATACAGATAAGCCATAGTAATAACTGTTATCCGAACATTTATCACATTCTTCCTTCCTGTTTGAGTATGTTTCTCAGATATTTGTGAGCATTTTTGATGGCAGAGACAATCATTAACCACCTTTGAAAACCCAGTGTCTCACTTGTACCTGGATCTGAACAATGACTATGTCAGTATTTAATCAAGTGATGGTTGATATATTATTACCATCTTTGAATTACCTCTTAATTACTTAAAAGGAGAGGAAGATAATTCACATTCACTGAATATCTACTTTATTGAAAATATCATGTACTTTATATGTATGATTTCATTCAAAGTTTGGGGAAGGTCATTCAACATATTTTGGCCTCAGTTTTATCGTCTGCAAAGTAGGGGTGAAACTAATACCTTATGGAGTAGTGAGGAAAAGTTAAATTAATAAATGTGAAACCATGAAATTGCATATGTTAAAAGGGTAAATTTCACGAAGTTAATTATATTTTATATTTTAACATCAATAAATTTTCATTAATGTTAAAAAACTCATGGGTATGCTGAAAATAGTACCTTCATATTTGAGGGAAGAAGATTCTCTAGAATACCAAATGTTGGAAGTTATACATTCTATAAAATGGTTCCAGCATGCTCATTCTCATTTTTGCTCTTTCCCCCATTTAGCTTGTCCTTTACCATCAGATCTTATAAATTCTATGTTTGCTTCTTTTTTTTCATACTGTTTTTACTCATACTCCGATTCTTCTCCAAGTCTAGGCCTTCATCATGTTTTTCCAAACTGTTATGGTAATCCACACACTGCCTTTTGCTCCCCACCTCTTTCATATAGTTCTCTAAAGTGCTGATAGGTTATGCTTCTTTAAGTGAAATAATTATTGCTATTCTGCTTAATATCATTTAGTTACTTCCTACGACCTGTAAGATAGGTTCTTTTTTAGTATGTTAGTTTTTTCTGACATTCTAGGTCATTTAACATCTGACTTAAAACTATATTGCAATTAAAAATAAAATACTTGCAGCCGGGCTCGGTGGCTCAGCCTGTAATCCCGCTCCTTGGGAGGCTGAGGTGAGTGGACTGCTTGAGCCCGTGGGTTCGAGACCCGCCTGGGCAGGCGAAACCTCATCTCTACAATAAATCAAAAAAATTAGCCGGGCGTGGTAGCGCACGCCTGTAGTTCTGGCTACTTGGAAGGCTGAGGAGGAAGGATCACTAGAGCCCAGCAGGTCGAGGCTGCGGTGGCCAGAAGCGGCCACTGCACTCCAGTCTGGGCGACGGAGTGAGACGCCAATTCAAAAATAAAATAAAATAAAATAAAATACTTGCACCAAGTAAGTATCAAGTATTGACTCAGAACTACAGACAGAGAAATAAATGGGTGCAATCCAGGTCTGAAACGTCTCACACACCTCTTCTATATATTCTCTGTTCAACACTTCATGTTTTCCAAAATGCCTTCAAAATTCTCCTCTGTTTTTTGCTCTCCCCATATGGAATGGTCAAGCACCATCTATAACTACAGAACATCACCCTGCCTCAGAATCCCAGTTCACATCCTGCCTTTTCCTTTGAGACTTCCCTAACCATCCAGCTAGAAGTGGACTACCTTTTATTTGTTTTTATAAAACATTTATTGAGAGCCTTATATAAATGTCATATTTTCTCAAAGACGTGACTCAGGTTCCTAGGCTTAGGATGCCTACATGTGTTTTCTCACACTATGCTCCATTCACCGAATAGATGCACTCCTGTCAATCTTCCACTTGGATTGTGAACATTTTGTATCCACAGAATGATGGCACTCTTCATGGTGTAATCTTCCACATGGGTTTGTTTTTCATTTCTTTTCGTAGGAAAGCACCATCTGTGACATTGCCGACTTACTTTGGTATCTTTGTTACTTCCTTATGAGAATATCAGTTTTACTAATTCATGGTGAAAGTAGTCAATCACAGCGAAAGAAGTGGCCAGGAGTGATGTCTCACACCTGTAATCCTAGCACTTTGGGAGGTCGAGGCAGGAGGATTGCTTGAGCCCAGGAGTTTGAGAATAGACTGGGCAATATAGTGAGATCTTGTTTTCTACAGAATTTTTTATATTAGCTGGGCGTGGTGGCATGCACATGTAGTTCCAGCTATTTGGGAGACTGAGGAGGAAGAATTGCCGGAGCCCAAAAGATACCGGCTGCAGTTAACCGTGATCGTACCACTGCACTCCAGTTTGGGTAACAGAGTGATACCCTGACTCACAAGATTTAAAAATAAAAATAAAAATGAAGGAAAACTCAAGGAATTAGAGTGGGGGAGGACTAGGAAATTCAGCTCCCTAATTTTAAGCATACAATTTCTTTTTTGGGGGTAGGGAGAAGCAGGATTTATTGAGAGGACAGAAAAGTTTCCAGAATGGGAGGGGACCCAAGAGGGTTGCCCTAAGCATATGATTTCTAAAACTCATTATTGAATGGCTTAACATATTTTGTAGATAGATAATTTTAAGTCAGATTTCTTGATAGTCAGCTATCATAAAGGCAAAAATGCAACCACCAAAGTATCTTGAGCACCTTATTTATATTGAAACAGTTGATATTCAGAGTAATACTAAAAGTTAGAATCTCTTTTCTACATCCTAGAGATACAGAAACTGAGTTTTAGAGATAAAAATAGCTTAAATAAGTTTATAAAAAATACGTACAGATTCAAGGTCACTCAGAACAGAGCATCAAATAATTACACTTTTTTCATCATGACCATGTTTTGACTCTGAGCTGGTTTTGTAATTTGTACCAATATGATAATAATATAAACAATACATCTAATAATAATAATATCCAACAGTAATAAAAAAGGATTATTATCTAAAATATTCTTTTGCATATACTTTCCTTTTCTTTCTTTTTTTTTTTTTTTTTTGAGTTGGAATCTCACCCTGTCGCCCAAGGCTGGAGTGCAGGGGCACGCTCATAGTCACCCCAGCGTCGACCTGGAGCCATCCTTTCGACTCAGCCTTCCAAGGAGCCGGAACTACAGGCGTGAGCTACCACAACCAGCTAATTTTTGATTTATTGTAGAAATGAGGTCTCGCCAAGTTGTCCGGGCCAGTCTTGAAGCTGCGGACTCAGGCAATTTCATGTACTTTTCTAAGCATTTGTTACCAATTCCTTTAATATCACCACAACCTTATGAGACAGTTGCTATTTGTATATCCATTTTGCAGATGGGAATTAAGAGGTGATGTGACTTGCCAAAGATTATAAAGTTGGGATTCAAACCAACTGTTTGTCTCCAGAATCTTTGCTATTGTCTATTATTCCAGACTAACTTTTCAAATTTGTAGTAAGTTATCTGTATTATATATTATGTATGTATTATATATTATAGCATATGCTTTTTAATGTCTCTATTTGAATTTGAATTGAGGAAAACTTAATGACGTCAATATATCCTGGGCCTAGTGAATTTATACTTTTGCTGTTAATATTTACCTTTGTCTTTCTCTTTCTCCTTTTATCATATATGCTTTGGTTTATACATTTTAGATACTTAATATAAAAAGAAGTACCTTTATATGTATGAGACCACTACTTCAATTCTGTATCTTAAAATTTCTTTTTCTTATAGAATAATACATCTTCCTCTTTCAACAGAGTTTTATTTTTATCACTGTAGAAGATAAGTTGTTATTATTATAATTTTTGATTTAGGAGCTCTAAAAATAGCATAACATCACATTTACTATTTATTTTCTAATTGTGCTATTATTAGAACACTTTGGTTTGGATTTTCCAAGTGTAGGTCTAACTTGTCTTAGATGTACGTAGCTAAAGTAAAAATGACATGTAGGGATTCAGATTGAAGACAGAAGGCCACACATACATACATTTGACTTTTAATCTTTCCCTAAATCTCACTAAAATCACTATAAATATAAGGGCTTTTTGGGGGTTGGGGACACATATTTATAGACAAAAAGAATGGGAGAGGAAACCATGGTGACAATGTATAAGATGATGAAAAAATGCAGTAACTAATCGTTGATTAAAAAAAAAAAAACTAAATACACATCACGCTAAAGGGAAAGCAAAATAAAAATCCATTTTGCATAGAGACTCCAAAAAAAGTTAAAATCTATGTGCACCCAGGTATTGGACTAAAAACAGGGTGTTAGAAAATCTGCTAAGGAATCAATTATATGCAGATCTCAACAACATAGCTCTAGGCATGTCCCGTCTTTACCCTGAAAAATCTGAGGTTTTAACCTCTGGCAGTGCCTGACTTGGGAAATCCAGGTGATTAGGAGCAGGGTTACAGATAAATTTAGGAAATTAAGGCAAAGTTTAAGAGCTGCTTGTTCTCTATATAGACTTCAGCTGCTTTCTCCACTCAGCTTCTTTAATGTGGTACATAATAGTGTATCCTTTAGCCACGCAATGAAGGTGGTCTTTCCTAGAAAATCAGACCAAGATGAAAAAAGTGAAACATACAACTATGATGTTTTATTTTCATTCAAGCAGCTCAGTTAGATTATCCACTAACGATCTCAATGTGTTTTACTTTTTTAGACAAACCACTTAGAAAGATTTAAAAAATATGCAAGGATTATTCTAGTAAAAATTGTGAAATATATTTGAAGTGGAATACACAAAAATTGCATAAGAGTTAAACATAATGAATTATTAAAAAGTAAATGCATTTTTGTAAATTATGCACAGGTCAAAAAATAACATATTACCAGCACTGCTGAGCCGCCCTTATTCCTCTTCCAGCCAACAAATCCCCAAAGACAACCACTGCCCTAACTTCTAACATGATAGATGAAGTTTGCTTATTTTAAAAATATATATAAATTAATTTGCATAATACATACACCTTACATATACATATATGTAAATATACATAGCCTGCCTTCTTTGACTCAGCAATATATATTTGAAATTTGTCTATGTTGTAGTATATTTCAGTAGTTCATTAATTTTTATTGCTACATAGTATTTTCATAAGTTATTGTCAATAGCCTACTTATCAATAAAAGCAGACATATAAAGATGATCAAATACTGGGGTAATTTGACTATTACAGAAGAACCAAAACAAAGGCATCACATAAGAAAAAAAATTAAATAAGCAATACCAAGGAAAACTACATATTAGAATTTTTGTTTAAATTGTGGGGTCCTTTTCAGGGTTAGGTATATAAATTGTCATTGTGTAGGTAAAGTTTGGGCCTCACTTTTGTCCCCACTCACTTGGTTTGAGATCAGGTACCCTTATTGATGCAGTATGACCCCCTTCCCTCCCCTCGCAGTTTCCGACTACTGCCAATACCTTTCTTATAGTATTATGATAATTGTTTAGAGTCCACTTATGAGTGAGAACATGTGTGAGAACATCAGTTCTTTGTTTCTGTGACTCTAAATCCATCCAAGTTTATGAGAAGTTCATAATTTTCTCCTTCTGTGTGTAATATTCCATTGTGTATATGTACCACATTTTTTTATCCAGTTCTCTTTCAGTGAGTAGCATGATTGGTTCCATATTTTTGCAACTGTGAATAATGCTGCGATAAACATACATGTGCAGATATATTTTTCACAGAATGATTTGAGTTCCTTTGGGTATATTCCCAGAAGGGGGATTGTGGGAGTTGTATGGAAGGTCAATTTTTAGATCTTTTAGGAATCACCAAACTGTTTTCCACAGAGTTGGTACTTGTTTATACTCTCACCAACAGTGTGGAAAGGTTCCATTTTCTCTTCGTCCTCTCCAGCATCTGTTGTTTTTTGAGTTATTGATGATGGCCATCCTGACTGGAGTTAGGTGGTATTTCAGTGTGGTTTTAATTTGCATTTCTTTAATGATTAGTGAGGCTGAGCATATCTTCATGTATCTGTTGACTACTTATATGTCTTCTTTTGAGAAGTGGCTATTCATATCTTTTGCCTGCTTTGCAATAGAGCTGTTTGTTTTTTTCTCTTCATCATGTTTGAATTCTTTATAGATCCTGGATATTAGGCTTTTGTGAGATATACAGCTGGCAAATATTTATTCCCATTCTGTGGACTGTCTACCCAATCTCTGATGGTTTCTTTTGCTTTGCAGAAGTGCTTCAGTTTGATGAGGTCACACTTGTCCATCATGTGTCTTATGGCATGAGCATTTGGGGTTTTGATCAGAAATTGGTTGCCAGTTCCAAGTTCCACAAGGATGTCTCCTGCATTTTCTAGGGTTCTTACAGTTTTACATTTCTTTTGGTTTTGCGTTTAGGTCTTTGACCCATGTCGACCTGATTTTGTGTATGGTGACAGTTAGGGGTCTTGTTTTAATCTTCTGCATGTGGTTAGCCAGTTTTCCCAGCACCATTTACTGAGTAAGTACATCTCTTTCCAATGGTTGTTGGTGAAGGCTTTGTTGAAGATGAATTGGTTGAGAAATTGAGGTTTTGCTTCTGGAATCTCTATCCTGTTTCATTGGTCTATATGCCTGTTTTTGTACCAATACCAGGCTTCTTTGGTTATTGTAGCCTTATAATAAAGTTTTAAGTCTGGAAGTGTGATACCTCCCACTTTGTTTCTTTTGCTGAAGATTGTTTTGGCTATTTGTGGTCATTTATGTTTCCACATGAATTTCTGTATTGTTGTTTCCAAGCCTGAGAAGAATGATGCTGGTAATTTAATGGGTATAGAGTTAAATCTGTGGATTGGCTTGGGTAGGATGGACATCTTAACAATGTTGATTCTTCCAATCCATGAGCATGGAACATATTTGCATTTGTTTGTGTCATCTTTGATTCCTTTGAGAAGTGTTTTGCAGTTTTTGTTGTAAAGGTCTTTCACTTCTCTGGTTAGAAAGATGCCATGGTATTTCTTTTTTTTGTGTGTGACTATTATAAATGGGTTTGTAATTTTTATTTGAGTTTCTGTTTGTTTATTCTTGGTGTATAGGAATATGACTATCTTTTGCACGTGTACTTTATACCCTGAGACTTTGCCAAAGTCCTTTTCAGTGCAAAAAGGTTTTTGACAGATTCTCTTTGACAAGTTTTCAAGGTATAGGATCATGTTATCTGCGAGAAGGGATAACTTAACTTCCTCTTTTCCTATTAGTATACCCCTCGTTTTCTTCTATTGACTGATTGCTGTAGCTAGGGCTTCTAAAACTATGTTGAACAGGAGGGAAGAGATTGAGCAGCCTTATCTTGTTCTGGTTTTCAGGGGAAATATTTCCAATTGCTATCTCTTTAGCAGTATGTTGACTGTGGGTTTCTTGTAGATGGTTCTTACTATTTTGAGTTATTTTCCATCTATGCCTAGGTGTTCTAGGGTTTTTATCAAGAAAGGATGCTGGATTTTATTGAAAGCTTTTCCATATCTAATAATATAATCATGTGGTTTTTGTTTTTACATTTGTTGATGTATTTAATTACGTTTATGTTCTTATGGATGTTGAACCAGTCCTGCATCCAAGGGATTAAGCTTACTTGGTCATGGTGAATACTTTTTGAAATGTGTTGTTGGATCCAGCTTGCTACAATTGTTGAGAATTTTTGCATCTATGCTCCTCAAAGATATTGGCCTGTACTCTTTCTTTGTTGGATGTTTGCCCTATTTGGGTATCAATGAGATGTTAGCTTCATAAAATATTTTAGAGAGAGTTGTATCTTTCTTGATTGCCTAGAATACTTTCAGTAGGATTGGTATCAGCTCCTTCTTGTATGTTTTGTAGAATTCTGCTGGAAAGACATTGGGTCCAGTGGGTTTTCTTGGAGGTCGTTTTTTTATGACAAAGTCAATTTATTGGGTCGTTATTGGTCTATTTAGTATCTCAATTTCTTCTTGTTTCAACCTGAGGAGGGTGTGATGTCAGAACGTCCCCCATTTCATTTAAGGTTTCGAGTATGTTTTCATACAAGTGTATATAGTAATCTCTGGTAATATTTTGTATTTCTTCAGGGTCAGTTGTGACTTGATCTTCTGCATTTCTGATTGTGTTTATCTCTCTTTTTTTGGTCAGTCTGGTTATGAGTTTATCAATTTTGTTTATCCTTTCAAAGAATCATCTTTTTGTTTCATTGATTTCTTTCTGAGATATTTTTCTTGGTTAATACTGATTTCTATGCTTACCATTTTGTTATTTCTTTTGTTCATTGTATTCTTTATTGCTGTCATCTCGGTTATCAACTCCTTCATTCTTTCCTCTTGTCTCTTCTCTTTTATTTATTCTGTTAATATCCTGATATCTGGGTTTGTGGTTTGAGATCAGTCATTCTGGGGGCTCTTTATTGTTTGAGTTCCAAAGTATGTATCATCAATTACTGACTTCCCAGTGGTCTGTATGGAACCTGTTTGTTCTTCTGTTGGTTCTTCTTCATTTGTGAAGGTTTTCTTCCCTCTTTTCTCCTCCTTATTTAATTCTGCTGTTAAGAGATAGGGGAGATGGCTTTCGTTCCTGTTTGCTCGATCCCCCATTCTTCCTTTTGTAGATCCTCTGGATTTGTTCAATTTTGAAGTCAAACTTGGGTGAGGTGCTGTGCTTTTTTCAGTTTTGGGATTTGATTTAAGAGGGTAGCTGTGGTTCAGAATCTATCTGCAGATTCCAGTATCCACTTATAGGTGGGCGGGCCCCGCTTGGAACCTACTTCCCACTGCTGTACAATCTGTCCATGCAGTGGGGATATGTATTTGCCCCCTGAAAGTGAGATAAGTAAAAATGAAAGAATGGAAAAAGAAAGGAGGGAGATGAAAGGAAAGTGAAGAGAGAGAAGAATAACTGGGAAAACAACTAACAAATAAACAAAAACAGAAAAAATAACAAAAAAAAACCAAATCATACAATCATACAAACTAACCAAAAAAACCCTATTGATGTACTCGCCCTCAAAAATACCCATAGCCAAACAGAAAATCTAAAAAACAGCAATGAAACAACAAAAACAAGGCAAGCACAAACATATTAAAAACAGAAAGAAAGAAAAAAAAGAGCTCCTTCTGTGGCCATTTCTGGAAATTCAGGTTCCTTTCCCAAGTACTGCTGCTACTGCTTTTTGGCTGCCACCATGTTAGGGAGCAGCTCCAGTCTCCAGCCTATCCCCTCCACTCTCAGCACAGGCCAATTGGGTTGCTCTCAGCATGGGTCAGATGTCCCATGGACTGCTTTGGGAGTAGGGTTTACCCTACTCATCAGCTGCTGTTGCTGCTGTCAGGTATCCCACTCAGCTCAGATGTGTCTATGCCTGGTCCAGCATGGGGGAGGGGCGTCTTTCCCTCCATGTCTGATGGTAGATCCCAGAGGGGTGTAGAGATAGCTTCTGGGTCTCAAGTTGGAAGCTGGACAGAGCTTGGTGAGGCAGTACAGGTCTCTGCCTGGTCCCAGGATAGAGAAAATGGCTGTGATTAGCATCTCCTCACTAGCAGTGGCAGGGCTCAGTTCCAGATTTTCCATGGTTCCTGCTGCTAGTGCCTGGCCTGCTGCCACAGGTGGTGATTTGGGCCAGTGCCAGGTGCTGAGGAGAAGCTGATCTCTGCTGCCTTCTCTCAAGAGACTCCCAAGAATGGCAGGTGATCCTGCACGATGGGGGCAGTGGTAGGTTGTAGTCACCTCCTGAGAAGAGCCCTGGGTGCTTGAACCCGAATCTCCCCTCAGATGAGCTCTCATTCACCACTGGCACCCACCCACTCATGCAGACCGTCTTTATGGACACTCACTTTTGCAGACTCTCACACTCTGACAAGTTCTGTACCATCTTGCTTGCTTCTAGAAATTTTTAAAAATATTAATACCCTGAGAGAGATGAGAGAATATGTTGTATTTATGAAGCAAGAACCAAATGAAATAAAAATTAGCAAGTAAGAATGTGAAACATCGGAGTTTCAAAAATTCAATGAATATTTAGAAAATAAAGTTAAGTAAATCCCTCTGTTATTGTCTGAATGAATATGAACATATGCATTTCCCCCAAAATGAAATATATGTTTCTCCAAATGTATGTTGGAACTTGACACCTGA
The DNA here is from genome assembly GCA_963574415.1 of Tarsius wallacei. Taxonomy (NCBI): domain Eukaryota; kingdom Metazoa; phylum Chordata; class Mammalia; order Primates; family Tarsiidae; genus Tarsius; species Tarsius wallacei. The sequence goes on from CAUYQG010033064.1 coordinate 53,156, forward strand.
TTTGATAATATTAAGAGGTAGGACCTTTTAGGAAGTGTTTAAGTCATAAGGCCTTGACTCTCATGACTGGGATTACTGACACTATAAAAGAACTTAAAGGGAGCATTGTAGGCCTTTTGCCTTTCTGCTTTCCACCACATGAAGACACAGCATCATCTTGGAAGAAGAGAGAGAGAGAGAAGGAGACTTCACCAGACATCAAATATGCTAGTGCCTTGATCTTGCACTTCCCAACCTCCAGAACTGTGAGAAAAAATTTATATTGCCTATAAATTACCTGATCTGAGGTATTTTATTATAGCAGCAGGAACAGACACTTCCCCAAAATAGAACTAAAAATAACACACTGGAAATAGGAGCAAGATGGTCAGAAAATAAGAGAGTGCATACAGGAGTTCCAGCATCTGAATTACCTGAGTGTTAGAAAGACAACCCTTTAGAAACAGAATGAGGAAATTATCAAAGAAATATTTCCAGACAATTTCTCAAACAGAATACAATACTGTGCTACACTGAAAGGAATACCTTGTGCTTAATCCAAAATATGAAGTTAGGACCATATCGAGTCATATGTAATTATGAAACTCCAAAACAATAGGGACAGTGGTACAGCTTTCTTAATTTCTTTAGTTGATACTTCTGCAGGGGGAGGAACAAATTACCTCAAACAAATGACAAATGTCAGACATGCACTGTTCTTCTTACTGGGAACATTAAAAGTCAGAAATAAGAATGCCTTCAATTTCTAAGAAAAAACTATTCTCAACCTAAATTCTATACTCCAACTATTAATTAACTGTACCCCATAATACCATAATTAAAAAAAAAAAGAAAAATATATTTTAAATCTTACAATAAAGAAAAAAAAGAGTAAAAGAAAAAAAAGCAATGAATAAAATATCCAAAACATCAAAAAAAAAAAAAAAGAGTAAGAATAGAGCATACACATTTTTCAGATATTCAGCATATGAAAAAAATATGTGCTCTTCACTTTTTCTCAGGAGACTTCCAGATATTATATTCTACCTTTACTCAAAGAAAAAATGAAACCAAAAAGAGGAAAATATGAAATCTGGGAAACAGATCAAAAAAATTAGAGATGCAGGGAATCCACAAGGAAAGAGCATAGAGAGGTCCCACATGACAGTTCTGGGACAAGCCTAGGAACCATCAGTCCAGATCTAATAGTTCAAAATGTTCTAGGGAAGATTTTCAAAGAAGTCACAAAGATGAGATACCGGATGCTTTTGGATTTAGGTTGACAAAATTGTACACACCTGGGAAAATGTTAGGGTTAACATAAACTTTAAAAAATATAGAAATAAGCAAGGAAAATAAATAAGAAATTTATTATCTATTAAATAGCATTCAAAATATAACAAAGCAGCTCTTAAGAAATGATAATCATAATATACTATATATCTCAGCCAGCCATGCACAAGATTACCTAGTCATAATAACTTACACATTGGATATTGTTTTAATACAAATTACAACATGATTGTATTAGGACCATACCATTAGGAGATGTGGAAAAAACTGCAGAAGTATCAGAGAAATTGGATGTGGTTGTCACTGGGGTGTGAAAAAATGGTATATGCATAGAAAGGTGGACTGCTGGCATTTTCAACAAGCACTTGTAGAACTATTCAATTAATTTTTTCTTTAAACTATATGCTTATATAATATGGGTACAATTTTTGAAAAACACAAAATACTATACAAATTAATAATATATTTTAAAATATCATTCATCTTACTTTGCTGTTATATGAAAATACATATGCATATATAAATAAAATATGGCCTTATATCTGGGACAAATTCAAATACTCTCTAAGTCTGCTGATTACTTCTGAGCTTTGTATGAGAAATCAAGTAGAGAACAGTGCTTCCCTCTTAAATAGCTTCATGCTTGCATTTTCTACAGGGACAACACCAGGTTATGATGCCGCCACCTTTTCCAGAGGATGGATAGATGATCTGCCAAGGAGGAATTTCTCTGATAATGTTTGGTGAAGGAATGGCAATTTTGAGTCATGGAAGAAAACCAGGAGTTCTACATCAAATGCCAGTTTGTGTCCCAGTTTTGAGCAATCTAATTTCTATTCTGTGTCCTAAAAGTAACATAAAGTGCAGACATATGCAAGGCACAGACAGGTATTGCATTGCCTCTTTTTTTTTTTTTTGCCATGGCTGTACTTTTTTCTTCCATTAAGAGACACTGAAATGCAAATGTCTATATTTGAAAAACTGGATATAATTCTTCTTTTTAATTCTTCGTTTTAATTCTTCTTAGACTGAAAAGAGCACAGAGTTCCTTCAAACACAATGAGAAAAGAAAAGAACTTTGTGGGCAAATTAGAATTAATGAAAGCAAGATGCATTTACCTTACCATTTCTGGCAGTTTTCATGAAAGCAGATGATTCTCTCACTACATCTCCATCTTGAAGTGTTTCCTTTTTTTCATGTAATGAGTGAGGTAGTAGAAACCTGTCTATGGAGAATAATTTTGCAAAAGTGAGAAATCCTTGCTATTTTTTAGAAGAAAAAAAGAAAAAAACCGATAAATGGTTCTTTTGCTGAGCTGTGAAGAAAATCAATGCAGCAATATCTCAGGATCAAGTGTGAACACTTTAGGTTTTTGTTTGTATTTTAAGGTTTGGAGTTGGAGGGGTTGCTCAAGAGTCACAGATTTCTCTTCCTTAATTAAAGTTGAAGTGCATGTCGCCCTGAATGCAATAAGCCCATGTTGGACTGTAGGCAATTGAGGAAAAAAATTCTCTATTTCTACATTCAGACGTGTAAAATGGTTTCTTTTTGTTAGGTACATAATGTTTCCTGAAGTAAAAATAATGAATGAAATTGGCATTTTGTAACTGGTGACCCAGTGCCTTGAAAATCAGAGGTGTGACACATTTATTGAGAGAGAGAGAGAGAGAGAGAGAGAGAGAGAGAGAGAGAGAGAGAGAGTGTGTGTGTGTGTGTGTAAGGTTATATTTTGATTTTTTAAAAAATTTTGGTGGGAAACTATGGGGTGGAGAGGTAGGGTGATGGGATTAATGGTAGTAAATATCTGTCTGGGGATGGGGAAACACTTCTTATCAACAAGGGTGCCTGAACGAAGCATATTTGTATACCTAACCCTTAACTGTATCCCACAATATCGTAATAAAAAATATTGAATTAAAATAAAAATTTTTGCTTACAAAACGATGACAGTTGGTAGTTATTATGGGTTTATACTCTGGGACAATGACTTGAAAACGTTATCTCTAATTCTTGTTGACAGGCATTTGCTTTCTATTCATCAATCAAGCACAAATTGATAACTTCACTGCTCTGTTGCCAAGATGATTAAAAATTGAACCCTGTATTTCATGCATTTAGTATCTGTTAGAAAATTGAGAAGAGAAAGCTACATTTAAAATGTTACTATGGATTTTATTAATTCCATATCTTGCCATAATTGTGTGAAAGTGATATTGAAATTTCCATTTTATTATATGAACATCGGAAATACAAGGGTGAAATGACCTTTCCATGGTCATGCAACTAATGTGCTTTGGAACCAGCCCTCAAGGCCAGGCACATCTAATTCCACACTCGTGAGCTCTTTGCTAGATATGTGATGGGTCCAAGATGAGGCAGCCTGTGAGGTTGAAAATAAACAACACTTGACTTTTAGAATCTTGTAAACCTCAGCTAACAAGGTGGTCATGAAGCCACAATTTAAAAGGTGATCTCTATCACAATTAAAATTGCAATCTAATATATAGTGCTACAGACTGACTATTTGTGTCCACCCCCCAAAAAATGTATATGCTAAAATTGAATCTCCAATGTGGTGGCATTTGGATGTAGGACCTTAGGGAGGTGATTAGGTAATGAGGATGGAGCTCTCATAAATGGAATTAGTGGCCTTATAAAAGAGATTCCAGAGAGCACCCTTACCCTCTCTATCATTAGTAAACTCAGCAAGATGGTGCATCTATGAACCAGGAAGCAAGCTCTTTCTAGACAGTAAATCTGCTAGCATATTGATCATGGACTTTCTAGCCTACAGAATGGTGATGAATACATTTCCGTTGCTTATAAATTTCTTAGTCTACAGTTTTCTGTTTTAGCAGGAGTGCAAAAGGACCAACACAAATACATGGGAATGCATAAAAAGTAAGGGTTAGCAGCACAACATGAAATGAGCAAGCTAAATGCAACTATCATTTAGATTAAACATTTAATTGCCTATGCTGTTTTTAAGGACAGTGCTAGGTGCTTTCACACTTATTGTTTTTATTTATATACACTGTAAAAATATCGTGCTTGCAAATGTTTGTTTGTCAGGGAGGAACATTTGACCATATGATGAATATAGTGAATTTGTGGAGTATCACACAGAGGTTTAAAATAAGAGAACATGGATTTTAATTCTGGCTCTGCCTTTTGTTAGTTTTGAGGCTTTGGGTAAGTTAACTCCTTCAAACAGAGAGCATTCAACCATGAATGGGACTGTAGAGAAATTTCCAGTGTTGTTTTCTGTAATGTATTATTCAGTTACTTGTTGATAGATATCTAGCTCATAAAATATATTTCCTACTTATTTAGATAGTTGATTTTATTTTTTCATCTTGCCTCTTGCTAATAATCAGTTAAAACATTGTTATTTATAGCCAATTTTTAAGCTGGGTTAGTCCTATTTTCTTTTAATTCTCCTGTTATCCTTTGATTTTCACACTTCCTCCTTTTTTCACACTTCCTTCCAGATGTATGTTTTTATCTTTTACACATCTTGTCTTTTCGACAAAAGAAAAAGTTACTCACTTTGTTTACCTGTGGATAGAGTTTCATTTCTTGTTTATGAAAAAAGAAGCTAATAGCGAAAGCAATTTCCAGTTATTTTCTCTCCATTCAGATAAGCCAGTATTTATATAGCGCATGCAAACTTTACAATAAATGGCAATAATAAATAAGAGCTCAGTTAACCATAGAAATGCTGTCATGAAATCATAAAACTCACTTCCAGCTGGAGAAGATAGAAAGCTCTCTGGAACTTCAAAATAGGGAAAGGTTGCTCTCTTCCCTAGAGGATATCAGTACTTTTTAATGAGATTAAGAATCTCACAGTGTTCTAAAACTGTAAAAGGATAGAGATTGAGAAACTATTCATTTAACTGTGTTTTAGTATATGTGAATATGTGAAAGGATTCAAAAAGTAAATACAACCATTGAGTAATTTTTAACTGTCATATTTTCAAAAAATGTTTCTTCTAATTTAATTACCAAATAATTATTTCATTCCCCATTTTGTTTATGAGGAAGCTAAGGCACTGAGATTTTGACTTGATAAATCATATACTTCTAGTATTTTGGATGAGGTTTCCTGAAAAGATCTTCTGAGATGGAGAGGTGTGTCCAGAGGCTTTCTTCCTTCCACTTCAAGAGATACACAGTTGGAAGGTGAGAGAAAGAAATTGACTCACAAGTTTTAACTGAATTCTCAGCTATTTTACAGGGAAATCTAAAACTGGGGGGAGGGGACTGGCTTTCAGTGTTGTTCTAAATGAGATAAAGGTGCGGGAATATGTGTACTCATATCAGTTCCACATCAGCCGTAGGCTACTCCCTAGCAGAAGTTATACCCTCAAGGAAGCAAAGTGGCTGACAGCATAGCCCTAATATTTAGGAAATGGGTGCATCAGTCTGAAGAAGGAATCGAGGGGGAGCTGTCCCTTGTCCACTGCATTTAACAAGTAGGAGATCAATGGTGTGAATTCAAGATCGGGTATTTTCTTTTAACCTCATGGAATGAAAATCTTATTTTATGTGCTTTTTAGTCCTTATACACTACTTTTCACTACCATTACGATTCTGGTTGCTCTTCTGAACAAGCCACGATTTTATTACATCTCTATTGAAGTGTGATGCTCAGAGCTCTCAGTGGAATCTGATTACTCTTTAAGTGGACACAACTGCTTCCTTTTGTTTTGTACATTTTATAAGATCCTGTGAGCTTTAGAAATTTTCAGTTTGGTGAACTGATATGCGTTCTTAAAATAACTTTCAGACCTACTTTTGTTTTTTTCTGACTCTGAAGGAAATATCTGGAAGAGCAGACAATGAAGTGATTCTCAGGAACAAAAAATTGTGCTTTTAGAATCTCAGTGAGGTTGTTCTTTCATGCTTAAAGTTTTTAGGTGTTACTCCCCCTTCATACTATCTTTTTATTATTCACTGTAGGCATCTGATGATGAGCCAGTGGATACATTTGGTGGAAAATAGGATCAGTCAATGGCCACAAAATCTTCATCTAAGTTACCCTAAGGGCTATAAAAATAAATAAATAAAATCAATATTTCCTCACTCCCCATGTGAGGATACTGACTTTGACTCATTGTCAAGGCACAAAAATCTGTAGTTTAACTTTTCACCATGTGATTCTTGTGGAACAGACTCAGCTCAGGTGCCAAAGCCAGATGTAAAACTGCTGGTCTAGTTAACCTATGAAGGCCTTTTCTTTGCATAATGCAGGGTCCTATATGGCAGGCACCACTTCTTTAGCATTTTTTCCTGGTATTTAGAATAAAATCTGGCATAGAAATTATATTCACTGAATATTTTTAATGAGAAAAAATAAATACAATGGATCTATTTGAGTTAGACCTCCCCAAAATGCAGAAAGTTTTTGTGTTTGAACAAAAAATGCAATAGACACAGAGACAGTAACAAGCATTGCCATTTGGGAAAAATCAAAAAAATATTATTTCAATATAAATTAATAGTTGCTGTATTTTCTATAAGACCAATTGGTATAATATAACATTGTTATATATATATTTATATTTAAAAAAATCTTACATTCCTGGAGAAAATAGTCAGTTTTCTATAACTTCAACATATACCTAAAATATCAAGCTTTCTTGTATATATGTTGGGATGTTTGCCTTTATATCATAAGTGAGAGTTAGACATTGATCTTACATCCAATACTATGGGGTTTTTTTTTTTTTTAACTACCTTTGGTCTAATTACATAAACGCAAAACAGAAGACCAAGTACTACAAGCAATTTCACTAACATTTATATTTACTTCATCAATTTTTAAACAAGGCATTGAATAAGCTTACAAAAATATCACATAATGAGGTGGATATAGCAGATAGGGGACATAGAGTTGAACAAAAGGAGGGAATACATTTGCTAACAAAAAGGGCCAAGGTATTTACTATGATTAAGAAATAACTTGAATCTTATCTTGATGCTTTTAGCTCAGAAGAAGGTTTACTTATTTATTGTCCACAAAAAAGCTCTTAGTAGAAAGAATGAGATAGAGAAACTTCTTAGGGATGAAGATTATTTCCAAACTAGATTGTTTACTAAATTTTGAAACTTTTTTCCCCTCATGTTGTATGTTGCATGAAGGATAATAAAATATGTAAACAATTTTATCATCACACAGATTTTCACAACAAATGCAGAAATCAAATTGATATCATTTTAAATGCATCTCTAGATGACAGCTAAAGGTCACATTGTTAAACTCTATACAGAAAAGATGGTTTTAAGAGACCCATTGCTCTTTTACTCTGAATTTATTCATTTCTGAAGTGTTAGCAAATTAAAATAAGCAAATGAAATCCTGAGGAATAAAAGGCTAGGATCCACTGGGATGTTGGGTGAAAGGGAATGAATCAGAGCATCCCCTCTGTGAATGAAATTTCTAAGTTGAAAGCATAAAAAATATCAGTAATATCATGAAAACATAAACCTGTTTCCCAGGCTGTTTCACCCAGCTACTAATCATAAGAAGCACTTATGATTAGTATTGAATGATTATTAAATATTAACAGAAAAAAGTCATTGTTGACAATGAAGAGATAGATAGATAATTTAATATTAAGATCCTGTCACCTTCAATATGTTAAACTTGCCCAAGTCTATGAAGTGTCCATATCTTAAGGACTCAGCATGCTATTATAGGCTCAGAGCTCCTCTGGTCTCCTGTGACAATTTAGTCACCCACAAAAAATGAAAACAAATTACAGTCACATGGGTAAATTTGGGATTTTCTTTTTTTTTTTTTAACTGCATGGCACTCTTGATCTTTTCCTCTTTCCAGAATGTATATATTATGAGTAACATATTGGCTGGTAGAAGGTTTCTGCAGAAAAGTACTTTTACACAGTTTACAAAACCAGTGATTGTTTATTTACTTGGAATGACTTAGGGTAGAAGAATGATGAAATTTAGTGATGTGTTGATTTATGTAAAAACTACACTACTATTACTTAAATTATGTGCTGTTGGGTTAGCTCTGAGGAGATACTAATGGTGTAAAAGGGATTAGTTTATTTGTGTCAGGCTATTTTTGGTCCATACACCACTTTTGTCCCTTTCTCTTAACATCTCTGACTGACTTTTCATCTGGAGAATGAATCATCTTAGATATCTGATATCGGAAATTGCACTTCCCCATCCTACTTCCACTATAGAAATGATGAAGCAAGCCCAGAGTCCCAAGTGTCAACAGTTGGGGGGAAGGTGACAACCATAGAGTAACAGATCAGCATTGCTCTTATCTAGCAAGACAGAGTGTAGAGATTCTGCCGTGGTTAAATGGAGTTACTCAGAGCTCTTTTGTATGTGACAATTATCATGAACCCAGCAAAGTTCTCTCTGAGTGCACAGACTCCAGAAAGACATGGTAGGTATGGAATTTCAGTCACCTTACCTCTGACCTGCACCAGCTACCAGGCACCAGGCACATACAGAAAAGCAAGATCTGATCAGAGAAGGAGACGAGGGAGTGATTAAAAAATGCTCTGAATTGCTTCAGACCCTCTCAGCAGTGTGCAAAATGTCAGTTTCACATGGGAGGAAACCTGACCTGGGACACTGTGGTGGATGACCAAGCCCAGGTAGAATGGGGAGCAGTTTCCTCATAGAGAAGGCCCATCTGTGGTGTGAATCTAACTGACACATCTGCTGCCAACACTTGTCAGAGCAACAGACCAGTGCCTCTCTTGCAGGGCAGGGCAGAGAGTAGAGATCTAGCCCCTGATTAAAGGAGGCACCCTGAACATGTTTGGAAGGTGAAACTCCCTATCACTAGCAGAGGTCTCCTGGAATACCAAAACAAAAGGGGAGGGATAGAAATCCAGGTGCCCCATCCCCCTGCCACGAATTAGGCATGTATAAGAGCTAAGATCACACTGAAAGAGGGAGGGAGGCCAGCAATTCTGGAATGTGCTGGCTTGATTCACCACCCCCCTGCTCATCCCTCTCCCCCGCCGTTGACCATCAATCACATGAATGGGGAGACAACACACAGATGAGGAAAAAAAAAAATTGCAAGCTATGCATCTGACAAAGGCTTAACACCCAAGATTGAAAAAACTCAAACAATTTGAAAGGAAAAAAAATCAAACAACCCTATTAAAAAGTGGTCAAAGGGCATGCATAGTCACTTTTTAAAAGGGGATACAAGAAGCCAACATATACATGAAAAAATACTCAGCCTCACTAATCATCAGAGAAATGCAAATCAAAACCATAATGAGATACCTCCTAACTCCAGTAAGGATGGCCATGACCACTGTTAATCAATAAAGAAAAACAGCAGACACTGATGTGGGTGCAGAGAAAAGGAAAAACTTCTACAATATTGGTGGAAGTGCAAGCTAATTCAATATCTGTGGAAAGCAGTGTAGTGTGGTGATTCCTAAAAGAATGAAAAATTGGCCCCCCATACAACCCAGGCTTCCTCCTCCTGGAAATACACCCAGATAGACATAAATTTTTATATAAAAAAGACACTTGAACATGCATGTTTATAGCTGCACTATCCATAATAGCAAAAATAGGCAATCAACCTTACTGCCCATTGAAGGTGGACTTAATGTGGTACATGCACACAGTGTAATATTATGCAGCCATAAAGAAGAACAAAATCATGGACTTCACAACAAATTGGATAGAGTTGGAGACCATAATACTTAGTGATCCTGCCACAGAAACAAAAAATGGAATAACTCATGTTCTCACTCACATGTGAGACTTGAACATTAACCACATTAGAATACGGGAGAGATTGGCAGTTGCTGGACACTGCCAGGGAAGGTAGAGGGTGGCATGTAACAACTCAAAGGGTACCTGGTCCTAAACTAGTGTAACTGAGGACCTCCTGGAGGCCCAAACTTCACCTGCATGAAGCCTACTTATGTAGCAAATCCTGACTTGTACCCCACAGCTCTATAATAGAATAAAAATAAAATAAAATAAAATAATAAAGTTTAAAAAGTGTTAGGACAGTGTAGCCTTACTGGGAAACATCAGCCTTTTTGGGAAACACCAGGTTGAGAGGATGAGCTCAACCTGCCAAGAACCAGTTTGCTAATAGGGTGAGCTCAATTTGTAATTCTTACAGAGTACAGGTTGTCTGTATTAGTATACAATATATGAATAAAAATGACATACCTAGTGAAATATTTATAAAACAAATCAAAATTTCTGGTCTTAAGTATTTTTAATTATTTGTTGAAAATACTTTGTAAATGTCATATACTGTATAGCAACATTAAATATTTAAGAAACAAAATAAATTATCCAAAGCCACACTATTTGTCTTTAATTTTTGCAGAAAATTGCTACATCAATATATATAGGTCATGATTCCTATCTTTGAGAAATAATACTCAGGTGGAGAAGACAAGCATGTAAACCCATCATACAGAGGGAAGAATGGAGTTGTTGCAATGGCAAGATGCATAGGTGGCATTATGGAACTATAGAGAAGAGTAAACACTCCTAACCCAGTGGAGTCTGGGAGAGCTTCCTGGACAAAGAACTGAACAGCCTGAGTAAAGTGCTCATTATAGCACTTATCACACTAACATGAATTTATCTATGAAAAGGTTAATTATCCCTCCAGAAAAGAGATTCTTCAAGGTAGGTATTGTGTCATGATTCTCATTGTTTGTTAAGCTTCTTATAGGGTTTGATATATTATTTGTATATAAAAAAAAATTTAAAAATTTAGAAAAGAAAGGAAAGAAGGCAGGAAGAGAAGGGGGAAAGAGAGGAAGCAATAAAAGAAGGAAGGAAGGGAGGGAGGGAGGAAGGAAGGAAGGAAGGAAGAGGGAGGGAAAGAATGGAGGGTATTGAATAGGAGTTATCCAGAAGGGGAAGAATGGAGTGGTCATTTTATTTCAGGCAAGGAAGATTCATGAATAAAAAATTAGAGACATGAAATAGCATAGTGTATCATGATACATTTGCCATGAGTATTAAATAAGCCATGAAGTGGCAAGAAATATAGGTAAATGGTTTAGCAATTTAACCTTGAAGGATCATTTAAACTACGCTGAGAAGGATTCTTGTGCCAGAGTGGAGAAGAAACCTAAACACTTTTAGTTTTGTCTACTACAGTTTGACTGTGGGAATACAATTTAATCCCTCGAGCCTCAATTCATTATAAAATGAAATAATACTATGCTCTTCTAGGTGTTTATACAAGAAATATAGATAGTTGACATGATACTATGTATAATATATAATGTTAGCATAAGGAATATATAGCTATAAATAATATATCCTTTGCCTAGTCTCTTCTTTAGTTTCCCTTATTAAAAAAAATCTTTGTCCAGAGTCAGTTTGACTATTGTCCCTAGAATGGTGTGTAGCTGCAAGGGAAATGGGCAGTTCAGAGTTCCAGAATTCCAGAAGAGCTCATGACCATTTTCTCAAGGTGTGCGTTCACAGAGAAATGACTTCTTCTCTTAGTACTGTTTTCATGACATCCCAGAGGTTTTGGTAAGATGTTTCTACATTTTCATTTGTTTCCAGGAACTTTTAATTTTTGTTTTGAGTTCTGTTTTGATCCAGGAGTAGTTCATCATTATCCTGTTTAGTGTCCATGTCTTTGAGGTTTTGGGGCAATTTTGTGGGTGTTGATATTTATTTTTATTCCTCTGTTATCTGTGAAGGTGCATGGTTGTATTTCAATCTTATGACAGTTGTTTATGTTAGATTTATGACTGATGATGTTGGCAAACTTGAAGTACGTTTCATGTGGTGATGAGTAGAATTTATATTTCATGATTGTTAGGTGGTGTGTTCTGTAAGTATCTATTAAGTTCATTTGGTTAAGCATCAAGTTGAGTTTCTGGATCTTCTTGTTGATTTTTTTGCCTTGATGATCTATTTAGTGTTGTTATCGGGGTACTTGAATCCCCAGCTATGACAATATTAGGGAACATATCTTTTTTTCATGTACTTGGTAGGTGCTTTATAAATGTGGTGCTTTTGTGTTGGGTGCATTTATGTTTAGGATGGATATTTATTGCTGATAGATTGAACCTTTTATTATTTTGTAGTGTTCTTCTGTATCTTTTTTAATTTTTGAGAGTTTGAAGGTCATTTTATCTGATATTGAGATTGAGACTTCTGCCTCCTTCTGTGTTCTGTTTGCCTGAAAATTTGTTTTCCACTCTCCAACTTTGAGTCTGTGAGGGTCCTTTGTGTTAAGATGTGTTTCCTGGAGGCAGCACATTGTTAGACTGTATTCGTTGTTTATATAGTTTTCCATTCTATGTCTTTTCAGTATTGCATTTAGTCCATTTTATCCCTGTCATGAGGCTCTTATAGAATGATTTGAGTTTCTCCAGATGTATTCCAAGAGGTGGTCTGCTGGGTTATATGAAAGGTTCTTTGTTGTTTTTGTTGCTGCTAACTTATTTGCTGATTTTCTTTTGATTTTAGGATTTATCTATGCATGTGCTTTCAGTTTGCAGTCATGATGTTTTCTGTGTTGATTCTATTTTCCTGCATTCTTGGGAAGAGCACGGTCATTGTTTTTTTTTCTTTCTTCTGTGCTTAATACCTTCTTAAGTGTCTCTTGTAGAGTTTGTCTTGAGACAGCATAAACTCTTAGAAATTGAATGTCTGGGAAGGGTTTTAAATCTCTCTCATTGATGAAGTCTAGCTGGGTAGGAAATTCTTGGTTGGAATTGTTTATCCTGAAAATTTTGTTGATTAGGTTCCATTTTTTTCCAGCCTGAAGTGTTTCTGTAGATAAGTCTGCTGCTATTCTAACTGGTCTTCTCCAATAGGTCGTTTGACTTCTTTCTTGCTGCCTTTGGGATTTTTCTTTTATACCTACTTTGTGAAAGGATATTACTATGTGTCTAGAAGTTAGTCTTCTGATTTGATGCCTTGAAGGGGCTCTCTGAATCCATTGTGTTTGGATGATCATGTCTCTGATGAGAAGAGGGAAGTTTTCTTGTATAACCTTGTGGAATATTTGTTCCAAGGTGGCCTGTCTCTCCCATTCTGCCTCAGGAATGCCAAACAAGCTAAGTTCCATTTCTGAACACATTCACAAGTGGCAAATTTTTCACTTTCCTAATACTGAAAGCTGGTGGAAAGAAAAAAAATCTGAAGCTGGTTGCTGCAAACATCTGTCACTAAAATAGGGATAAAAGTTAGAAAGTATATTTAGAAAATGTATTCTAACTTTTTCTTTTCAGTCTTGTAAAGATTTGTTGTTTAAAATAAAGAATTTTCCATTTAAAAAAATCAAAAGTGGAGAAGAGCAAAATAAAAAATTATTTTAAAAGTTATTATATTCCAGGGTTGTGTAAATTATACTGGATGCAGCTTTGCATATTTGCCTTTTAGGTATATGATAAACAACTTGTTATTATGTTTTTTGAGAAATACTTTATGTGTAACTTGGAAAAACAAAATGGAAAAATGAAATTTAATATTCCTGTTTCTTGTAAGATCATAAAACAATGACCTTTGCATAAAGGAACTCTAGAGGCTTTGCATATAAATGAAGTGTCAGTATGTTTTCCATGAACTTTGCAGACTCTATAACGTTTTTGTGGACACTTTGTTTTTCCCAGCTGTGTGATTCTTTCCAAATGATGTGTTTTTGTGTCACCTGAAAGTCTGTAAGGAGGATCATGGTGAGGTGATTGACCTACTACTATTGAGCTACTCATTGGTAATTTTCTGGAATCATTATTTACAGTATCACAAGCAATCCATTCTTCTGCCAGAGTTTGTAAGTATTTCAAAAAATTTATATTGGTATCGGATTGAGCCTATAATACACAATAAATGAATTGGAGAAAGCGCAATGTACAATAAACATAAAAGCTTTTTTTGCCACTTGATTGATTTTTGTAAAAATGAATAATATGAAAGATATCGATCAGCAAGATCAAAGCTTTTCATATGTTGGTTATATTTTACTCTGCACTCAGGCTTATGAAATTTTTGTACAATTTTAAAATTTACTTTATCAGTCTCCATGATGTCACCATTGTGTATCATTGATATCATTCAAATCTCCTGTTTATCCTTCCATTTGTGAGTTAGCACCTCATCTTTCCACCAAATATCAGATTCATCTATTTTCAATTTCAGATTATTTAGTTCCTTTGGAAAACTTCTCTTTCTCTGTATTGCACCACAGACTTGAATATTTTTCTTCAATAACTTTTCAACTATTGTAACACCATGATAATAGTTATGTAGACATGGTACCATAAGTTTTCATTTTTATTTAACACAAGTGAAATGCTCTTTTCTAAATTGTCACCTTTTGCACAATACAACTGAAAGTTTCAGACATATCCAGTATTTGCTTCAGACACCACTCTGACAAGTATTCTATACTTTGTATTTTTATTTGGATTACAAACCTGAAAATACAGTCTTCCACAATGAGGTATCATGAGTTAATCCAAGAAAAGTTCTTGTTCTGGTTTGTGCACTGTGTTAAACTTATTTAAAACATAATTTATTATGGATTCAGTTTTGTATGATCTGCTTGGATTTGACTGCATTTCCACATTATTGGAAAAATGCAAAAACCATGAAGTTTGTAGAAATCAATTTTGTGTCATTATTTTTGAAAAGATGTCACAATTGATGGACATGTTGATCAATGATCATGTATTATGGTTTTCTTCACTTATCCATCAAAATATTTAATACTAGAATTTGTTTTCATCTTGAACACTGAAGTATTGCTTTACTTTTCTGATTTTTTGGGACATTTATATCTGTGGCGTATCCAATAGTAATACCTGATAATTTCAGTGATAATTTCTATAAAATCATCTCCAATGAATAGTCTGACAACTTCACGTATACTTTGAGGATCATTCGGAAATACCTTGACACCAGGATTACCATTAAACACTTCTAAGGTTTTTTTGGTGGGGAGGGTTCATGTTGTGTTCACTCAATGTCTGATTCACTCTCACCAGCACTAGATTCACTGTCATAGATTATCTGTGTTATATTTCTTTATTTACATTTCATCATGACATTGCTATCTGTCTCACTATATCTCATCATCATATAGTTCTTCATTTTCTATAAATATGGTAAATTATTTTTAATGTTATAGTATGAAAGCCTTGAAATATCAAAATATAAGTATAAAACAATAATTGAAAAAAAATGACCAACTTGCAAGTCTTATCAACTATGTAAATCAATAGCAACATTGCACAGCTGATATCAGATAATTATCTCAATTAACTTTCTCTTTACTTACCTGACTATTCATTTTCAAGCAATATATAATAACACATTCATATGACAATGTTGTAGTATTTAGAAACAGAATTTGCAAAGATGTAAATTCACATCAGTAGCAACCAGGAAAAGAATTGGGAATGATGTGAAATCACGGTAGCAGTTGTGAATGAATTAATATAATTGCGCATCTCTTGGGGGCTTTGTGCCATCTTTTTAAGCTTCCTTTCTATGTTTTAACAGTTTGAGTTCTATATTTCAGTCTTCAGGTTCTGAGATTCTTTCTTCTGCTTGATTAACTCTGCTTTCCAAGTTTGTTATTTATTTTGTTCACTGTATTCTTTATTGCCATCATCTCAGTTGTCTATTCTTCCATTCTTCTTGTTTTTCTTCATTTTTGTTCATTCTCTCTGTCAATATCTTGATATCTGGATTTGTGGTTTGAGACCTGTTGTTCTGGGGGCACTTCATTTTTTGAGTTTTGAAGTCTATATTATCGGGCGTTGTCTTTCTAGGGATCTGGAGGTACCTGTGTTCTTCTGTTGATTCTTCTTTATTTGTGATGGATTTCTTCCCCTTCTTCCCCTCTTTAATTCTGTGGTTCAGTGATGGGAAAATAGCTTTTACTCCTGTTTCCTCAATCCCCTATTCACCCTTAGGCAGCACCTCTGGATTTGTTCAATCTTTATGCTGGGTAGGGGTGGGGGGCTATGCTGCCTTTTTGTAGTTTTGAGATTTGATTAAGGTGTAGTGGAGAAAGCTATGGTTCTGAAGCTACCTGCAGATCACAGTATCTTCTGACTGGTGTGTGGGCCCCCCTGGAACCCACTTTCCATCACCTTACAATGTGTCCATGCTGTGGGAGCATATGTTTGCCCCTTGAAACCAAATTGAAATTAAAAAAAAAGAAAAACAATGGAGAAAGGAAGAAGGGACACAAAAGAAAGAGGAAAAGAAGGAAGGAGAAGAAAGAAAACAAATGGGAATGCAAACAAACAGATAATCAAACAAACAAAAGTAAACACACACAAAATCAAAGATACACTCTCCCTCATGTACACCCTACACACACAAAAAAGAGGGAGATAAAGGGGCAAATCAAATCAGAAGACACAGAGACACACAAGATATATACGGAGAGAACAGGAAAAATTATAAAGATGCTCCCTCTTGTGGCCATTTATGGCACTTCATGTTCCCTTCCTTTGTTTGTTTGTTTGTTTGCTTGTTTGTTTGTTTAAACTGGCATGTTCCTAGTGCTACTGCTTTTGGCTCTCACAGTAAGGAGCAATTTCTGTTCTCTAGACTCTCCACTCTACTCTTAGTGTAGGCCGAACTGCCTGTGTTCCACATAAGTCAGGTGCCCCACAGACTACTAGAGAAAGTTGGGTGAATCAGATCAGGACTCACCCCAACTTGTCTGCTGCTAGGTCTCTCACTCTGATTGCACACTTCTATGTTTGATCAGTGGGGGTGGGGGGTGGGGGGGTGGGACATCTGTCTCTCTGGTATCATGCACTTGGAGTATCCTTCCTGGGCAAACAATAGTCAGTCTCAGTGGGTGGATATTGCTCCTTGGACTCAGGATACAGGCTGCTCAGAACTGGTGAGGTATAGCGGGTCTCTGCCTGGTTCTGGGACAGAGAAAATGGTGTTTTTCACTGGTGGAGCTCAGCTCCAGATTTCTTTCTGCTTGTTTCATGCTCCCTGCTGCCAGTGTCTGTACTGTTGCCTCAGTTGGTGGTGCAGGCCAAGTGCCAGGTGCCAAGAGGTGGCTGATCTCTGCTGTATTTTCCTGAGAGATGTCTCAAAGAATGAAAGATGTTCCTGCATGTGTGGGCACCAAATTCTGAGCAGTAGTAAATTGCAGTTGCTTTTGCAGGGGAACCCCAGGTGCTTGATCCCACATCTCCCTTCAGATGGACTGTCACTCACCCACCTGCAGACACACACACATGCACACAGACTCATCCTCATGTACAGTCACCCATGCATAGACTCACATACTGGGACCAGTTTCTTTGCCATCTTGCACCCGATCTTAATTTAATTTTTAAATATAAACACAGAAGAGACAGGGCAGAAACAAAGCTAGAAGTAATCATTTGAACTCAACAAGGCTAGAAATAGTCATCTGGAATCATTTGGAAACACACACACACACACACACATTAGGTAACACAATGTGATTGAATATAATTGACCTATGAGAGAACGATGTAGGGAGAGCAACTTTATAAAGGAAGGATCAAACGTAGAAGTGTTACTAAAATAAAATAAGAGAAAAGTAGATCTTGGACATTGACACTAAAGAGAATTTCAAAGAGGTTGACAATGGTGACAAATATGATATTTAAAGATTTTATGAGATTAACCATCTCATCAGTTGACAGTAATTTTTGACTAAACAAAATCAGTTAGGTTTGAAGTTTTAAAATTTGATGACTAAATAGAAGTAAGATTATTTAGAAAGAAATGAAAAACAGAGAGGTTGCTATTAACCTTGGAGCATCTGAGGTCAGGAATCAGCGAAGAGCAAAGTGGCAAATTGAGCAAAGTGGCATAACTCATAGAAACCTAAAACTTCTGGCATGTGCCTTTGAGCAACCAAAGCACCTACAACTTCCCTATGGAGGGACCTGGTTACAATTGTGACAGGCACAAAGTGACACAGTGGATTCTTTGGTTTTGTTGAATGCTTCCCATTGCTGAGTTTGAGGATATTCTCCTACTTAGGGCCTTCTGCTTTTCTCACTGAGAGTAAAATCTCCCTATTAAAAAAAAGAAATCAGATACACAGAATATAAGGAAAATAGAAGTCTTGCAAATTCCTAACTTATAATCTACAATCTTTTTCATTCAGTCTTTAAATTTTCCCATTACATTTGCTCTATATCAGAAAAGTGCATCTACAGTCACAAATATCAGTAACCTAGAATAGACTAATAAATACCATTCCTTTGGGTCACACTTTAAAAAAAATTTATCACCAATTTTATTCATTCATTGACTGCTTGCTTTTAGAGAAGCCTCCATCTCATTCAGATCCTTGTCCTGTTTGTCTATTTTGTTTTATGATGCTATTATGAGACACAGATTTAAGTGTTTATTAAAGATTTTGAAAACACACAGATTAGTATAATTTAATTGAAAAATGTAACATTTTCCTGTAAAATCACCAAACTCATTCCAATGTTTTGCTTTCTAAAATTGCCTTGGAGGAAAAAAAAAAGGAAGCATTTCTATCTTCCTTGCAATACTATAATTTAAAGTCAGTCCAGTGTATGTGTGATCAAATTTGTAATAATCTGTCACTACTGACAGAAAAGAAAATTAAAGGAACCAATTTATTTCAAAGAATGAAACGTGAGATTCCCCTCCCTCCATAGAAATAATACAAAGTTCTAGAAATGCTTTAATATCATTTTCATATTTCTGCTACGACAGGAATGCACTGTCAAGGAGGAATTTTATCTCTTTACAACATCTGCAATAAAAACACATTTTCTCAGAATGGAATGTTTTATATGCCATATTTCACTGTTATCTGCTTTGTGAGTTTGACTTGTTAAAACCTTCAACTTGACTTCATGACCATTCTCTCCCTGTTTTTCATGAGGTCTCTACCCTCCTGGAGAAAAACTGAAAATACATCTTCTTATGATTTGGAATCATGAGGTCAGGAGATTAAAGAACGTTGCTCTATCTCATGAATTTATGGACATAGTTTTCCAGACAAAAATTAAGCCTGAAATTGAGGCTTTAAATAAAGAACTGTAGTAAACCTCTCTACATTATCAAGAATGGACTGTTAATAGATGGTGGAAAATAAAGATGTGGCCTGCTTGTCTGACTCTGGTAGTAATTAACTGCTTACTTGGGTCAATATGTATTTAGTACTTGAGATAATTGGAAAGATACTGAGACCTTCTTTCTGGTCTTTCTCCATAAATATCCCCGTATAGCTGCTGAAGGATGTAAATAAGTGTGTCTGTTTCTTTTAGCCTTAATCTAAATGAAGAGAAATATATTTATGAACACAGTTTGAAGAATGGGTGAATTAGAGTCCAAATCAGCCTTTAAAAAGATTTCTTTCCAAAAGCAGGTCCTTCCCTGGTTACGTTGAAAGCTTATTTATAGATTTTGGTGTCAAAGACTGTCTTTACTATTTATTAAATGACATGGGTCTCTGATATAATAATGTCAACTTTATAGTCAGGTGTGGTAGCACACACCTGTAGTTCCGGCTACTTGGAAGGTGCAGGCAGAAGGATCACTGGAGCCCATCAGGTCGACGCCGGAGTGGCCGTGAGCATGCATGCCACGGCACTCCAGCCTGGAAGAAGGAATGAGATTCCAACTAAAAAAAAAAAAAGTCAACTTTTGCCAAATTAAGCTATTTTTAGAATAAAATTCTTATAAAAATTCCAACAATATTTTTCACAGAATATGTCTATGGACTAAAAAACATATGGATGTGTAAAGACCTATGATGAACTAAAAAATTTTTCAAAGAAATAACAAGGGAGATATTTTTCTATTATAAAGAGTTTTTATAAAGCAGTAATAGTTAAAATAGTATAGTAGTAGAATAAAGTCCAATGGAACACAGTAAAGGACCTGGAAGGAGACACACTGATATATGACAATTTCATATCTGACAGATAATATACTTTAGAAAAAGGATCACATGCCAAGGGGTGAAATATGGGATCCTTAATGTTTATGGCAGTTGGCTTTGTATATAAAAATTATGTAAAACTATTTGCAAATGTAGGTCATATCCTAAAATATAATCAAAGGACAATAAAATTTCTAAATTATAAAAATCAAATCTTTAAAATTTTAAAAGGAAATCTATAATATGCTTTTGTATACTAAATACAAAAATAATAAACCATAAATCATTTTACATTCAAAGGCAACTACAGTACTTGCATATGATAGTTGCACACAAGCTCCATGCAAGAAATTAATATCCAAATGATATAAAGGCACTTCTAAAATGAATTTTTAAAGCTTTAAGTACTCAAAACATATGTGAGCAATTAAATCACAAAATAGGAGTCTTGAATGGTCAAGAAGCAAATGGAATGCTGCTTAATGTCATAGTAATCAGAGAAAAGCAAATTACAAGCACTGGTGACTATAACTTTACATGCATTTTTTTGCAGCCATCAAGAAGTCTGAGCATAATAAGTGGTCACACAGATGAGAAAATGGACTAAGCTAAGCAAGAGACATTTGAGTAGAGACCAGAATGGGATGAAGAAGAAACAAAGGTCAAGAACAGAAGACATGCTTTAATTAGATAAGGAAACATAGTGTTGTTAGAGCAATGTTGAGGGAAGAAGGTAAGAGTATACAGAGGTAAAGCCAATAAAAGACTTGTCCCAGAAAATGTAAAACCTTCTTAGGCTCCAGCAGATCATTTGCTTTTTATTCTGTGTCATGGGAAAGTTTACTGGAAGATTATTTTATGGCAAACAGTGCTACAGTTTGGAAAACTCACTCTGGTTATTTTCTGAATAATTTGTTTAAGAGTTTTGGGAAAGTATACAAATACTATTTAGAAGACTACTGTTTTTTATTTAGTTGGGACATAATAACTGTGAGCTCTAGGACTCTATGAATAGAATGGAGAAGGTTGTCTAGATTTGGTGGCTCAGCCTGTAATCTCAAAACTTTGGGATGCTGAGGCGAGTGAATTGCCTCAGCCCACAAGTTCGAGACCAGCCTGGGCTACTTGGCAAGACCTCATCTCTACAATAAATCAAAAGTTAGCTGGGCATAGTAGCGCATGCCTATAGTTCCGGCTACTTGGAAGGCTGAGGCAGAAGGATCGCTGGAGCCCAGCAGATTGATGCTAGGGTGAACTTGAGCATGCCACTGCATTCCAGCCTGGGTGACAGAATGAGACTCCAACTCAAAAAAAATAAAAATAAAAATAAAAATAAAAATAAAGAAAGAAAGAAAAGAAAAGAAAACAGAAATGGAGAAGTTTGTCAATATATTTAACAGGTAATTTCTATAAGACTTGCCCAATAATTGGAAATAGTATTTAGGAGGAATAGGTTTTCTACTCCTAGAAAGTTGCTCTACTCCTAGATTTCTAGCAGGAGTGGCTACATATGTGATTGGTGCCATTTTCTGAGAGAGGGAGGACTATGGATGGGAGATTTGAGAGTATGGCAATTAAAACTACTCTTTTCCAATTAAATATGAGGCATCTATTAAATATTAAAGTGAAGGTGTCAAATAGGCAATTGAAAGGTCAAGATAGAAGACAAATGTTGGATAATTACAAGCATATAGATAATATTTTAGAGCTTTGGTATTGTATAATCTTACTTAGAGAGTGGTAGAGACATAGATGAAAGTGAAATAACAGTCTTGAGGCACTTTGTACTTATTGTTCTTGAAGAGGAGGCATGGCCAGGAAAGGAAGCTGAGAAGGACCAGTCAATGCAGAGCGGAGGAACGAGAATGTACCCAGAAGTATTGTTTAGGTACAAGAAAGTTTGCCCAAGGATGTTCAGTTACATTAAATTTTGTGATAACTAAAACTTAAAATAACCTAAATGCATTAGGAAAGAATAGAAAAAAAAATAAAACATACTCATTCAAACATAGTATACATAGTTGTTAAATGAATACTAATATGAACCAATATTGAAAACTATATTGAATATTAGGTTGAAAAATTTACCCAGCTAATAATAATAATAGCAAATAATATTATTTTAGGGACAGGTTCTGACTGCATCACTAAGTCTAAAGTGCATTGGTACAATTAGAACTCGTTACAGCCTCAACCTCCTGGGCTCCAGTGATCCTCCTGCTTTGGTCTCCTGAGTAGCTGAGACTACAGGCATGTTCCACCATACCTGGCTGTTTTTAAAAATATTTAATTATTTATTTAGTAGAGACAGGGTCTCACTATGTTGCCCAGACTGGTCTTAAATAGCTGGCCTCAAGTGATCTTCCCAACTTGGCCTCCAAAAAGTTCTAAAAATCGACCTTCCACATGACCCTGCAATCCCCCTACTGGGAATATACCTGGAAGAACTCAGACCACTCTATAAAGAAGATACCTTCACATGTATGTTTATCACAGCATTGTTCACAATAGCAATAACATGGAACCAACTGTGCTGCCCATCAAAAGAGGATTGGTTAAAAAAAAAGAGTGGCACATTTACACAATAGAATATTAAGCAGCCATAAAGAAGAGCAAAATCATGAACTTCACAGCAACTTGGATGGAATTACAGTTTATAATACTGAGTGATCTTTCACAGAAACCAAGATATTAGTATCACAGGTTCTCACTCATAAGTGGACCTTGAACAACTATTGTAATACTATAACAAAAGGATTGACAGTAGCAGGAAACTGCGGAGGGCAATTGGGGAGGTGGGATTGACAGTAGTCAAGATCTGCCGGTGGGGGAGAGAGGGAGGAGACACCTAATTAACAAGGGTACCTGCACAATGAATATTTGTATACCTAACCCTGATTTGTACTCCACAATTTAAAAAATAAAATAAAATAAGTATGTATATAAGAAATGCATGTAATGTTTTCCCCAGTCTGTGGACTGTCTCCTTGCTCTCTTGATGGTTTCTTTGTCTTTGCATAGGCTTGTCAGTTTGATGAGGTATATCTGACATAGGTCTAACATTTATGATCTACAAGGAACTCAAATGTGCAAAAACAAACAAAACAAATCCATTACAAAGTGGGCAAAAGATAATAGACACATCTCAAAAGAAGACATAGGGGAAGACAACAGATACATGAAAAAATGCTCAGCCTCCTTAGTCATCAAAGAAATGCAAATTAAAACCAAACTGAGATACCACCTAACTCCAGTCAGAATGGTCATCATCAATAACTCAAAAAACAACAGATACTGGGGAGGATGTGAGGAAAAGGGAACACATCTACACTGTTGGTTGGAGTGTAAACTAATACAACCTCTGTGGAAAACAGTTTGGTGATTCCTAAAAGATCTAAAATTTGACCTTCCATAAGATTCTGCAATCCCCCTGTTGGGAATATACCCAGAGAAACTCAAATCACTCTATGGAAAAGATACCTGTACACACATGTTTATTGCAGCATTGTTCACATTAGCAAAAACATGGAACCAACTGTGCTGCCCATTAAAAGAGGACTGGATTAAAAAAAATGTGGTATATATATATATATATATATATGATGGAATATTACACAGTCACAAAAAAAAGACAAAATTATGAACATCCAGAAACTTGGATGGATGTAGAGGCTATAAAACTGAGTGATCTGTCACAGAAACAAAGAACGGAGTATTACATGTTCTCACTCATAAACAAACCTTGAACAATCATCATAATACTGTAAGAAAAAAGATTGGTAGTAGTGGGAAACTGTCAGGGGAGGGTGAAGGAGGGAGATGGTATATCTTATCAACAAGGGTACTGCATAATGAACATTTGTATACCTAACCCTGAATTATATTCCACACCTTTAAAATAAAAACTTTTGAAAAAAAAGAAAAAATAATAATTATTTATTTATTTGAGAAAGGGTCTCACTATGTTGCCTAGACTGGTCTTAAATAGCTGGCCTCAAGTGATATTCCCAACTGGCCTCCCAAAGTGATGGGATTACAAGGGTGAGCCACCATTCCTAGCCTATATGTAATTATATGAATTATATATAAATTACATGAATTATATATGAATTGTATCATTCATACAAATAATCCCCTGAAACTATCATGTTAGTGGGCTTGGGCTGTGGGTAATATGCACAAAATTGCACATAAATTATATTTGAAAAAAATCATTTATTTAAAAAGTAGATTAAAGCAACAGAGGTGGGGTGAATCTATTTCTTAAGGGAAATAAGGGGACCAGGCATCTGAAGAAAACATGGTGGCCATTGCTTGAGGATGAAAGTTCTTAAAGCTTTTTTTTTTGGCAGGGGGCAGGTTGGCAGGCATTCACAGAAGCTGACATCAAGGTGATAGGTGGCAGGCAGATGGGTGGGTCAATCACATAACTGTTGCCATGGTGATGGGGTGATTGTGTCATGAAGGCAATGAAGGACTGACCACAATAGATTAGGTTAGCTTGGCCCTTTATGGTAGGAAGACAAATACTTTGGATAAAGGTATTTAGTTAGTACAAAGCATGGTTGGAAGGTTGCAAGGCAATCATCAATGATATCAATGATCAATCATCAATAACTTCAGTAAACCAGATCTGTCCTTTGTTAACTTGAGAACAAGTTAAAGTATTCTGCTAAGAAAGCAGAGCTAAGCAGTGTTAAGATGGCTGAATGTTAGCTAAGGTTACTCCATTTTTGGCTTCCCCTTTCAGAAATTATCACTATATGATTCTATGGCTTCATATATTTTGTGAAGTATGAACAGGAAGAAAATTCAATATCAAGGGAGTGACTACTACTTTGTAGGGGGGCAGGGGAATAAGATGGGAACATAGAACTTTAGCAGTTTTAGTGATGCTGTTATTTTTTTAAATATGAAGCAAATCTGGAAAATCTTAATGTTTGTTGAATTTGTGTGTAGGATGCCCAAATATTTTGATTTTCTCTTCGGTGCTTTTTTGTATATTTAAATGTTTTGATAAATAAAATAAAACTATTTTAAAATCATGAGTAGGTAAGTTATGATACTAAACCTCTAACAGTGAATATAAAAATTAGTCATAATGATATATCCATATCATTAGGATAATTTTCCTTAAGTAAATAAACGCAAATGTAAAAAAAAAATCTAGACACAAAAGAATATATGGAGATGCTATGGTTTCAATATAGTTTCATTGTCCCTACAAAAATCAAGTTAAAATTTGAACTTCAATGTGGCAGTGTTTGGAGGTGGGGCTTAATGGGGGTGGTAGCATTCACCCTTGTGGGAAATGGTTGGAGCCATTTCTGTGGTGATGAGTGAGTTCTCATTCTGGTGAGACCGGATTAACTCTTGCAGACTGGATTCGTTCCTGTGTGAGTGAGTTGTTATTAAGCAGGCACCAAAACGTCTCTTGGGTTTTGCCTCTTTACATGTGTTCACTTCCCTTTGACCATTTTGGCCATGTGATGACACAGCACAGTGCCGTGTTTGATGGCAGGCTTGGTATGGCTGGGGTTTTAGGTTGGTAAGAAGAATTTAGCAGAACAGTTATGAATAAAGAAATATAGATTCATCAAAGGGGAGATATGTTGTGAAAGTCACAATGGGCAGACACAGCAGAGAGTATTTGCTGTTGGAAGTTTGGAAAGAAGCAACAGCTACAGGGAGTTTTATGGGTTTGATTCACTGGGCTGGGAATTGTCTTCAGAGGAAGTTTGCAAAAGGAAATTGCCAGAGGTTTGCGGAAGGGACTGATCACTTTTTGTGTTTTGTTTCTTCAAGATAGGGTTAATTAACAGCAATAGTTAACTAGCAACAAATGGTTAGCTACTTTTTGTTTGCTGCAAATGTTTTGTAGCTGGCTAGCCAGCCTTTTTGACGTTTGCTGTTATCAGTAGGTTACTTTTTATTGTCTGTGAAATTTCATCTGGAGATTTCCTTCCTCGATATAATTTACCTAATTTACCTAATTGATGCTAGCCTAATTGGGCGTCATTTTTCTCTACACAGCACCAAAGTCCTCAACAGAGGCCAGGGCTATGCTCTTGAACTTCCCAGATTGCAGAACTGTTAGCTAAATAAACCTTTTTTAAAAATAATTTTTTAAAGATGTGAGGTACAATTCAGGGTTGGGTACGTAAGTGATCATTATACAGGTGAAATTTGGGCCTCCCATTGATCTTTGCTTCACCTGGTTTGGAATCAGTTACCCTTATTAGTGTTATGTGTGCCCTCCCCCTGCCTTTCCTCTCCTGGGAGTGACCTGCTACTGCCGATCTCTTTCATGTGGTACTATGATAAATGTTCAGGGTCCACTTATGAGTGAGAACATGTGGTACTCAGTTCTTTGTTTCTGAGATAGATCACTGAGTATGATGGATTTTGAATCAATCCAAGTTGCTGTGAAGTTCATAATTTTGTCCTTCTTTATGTCTGCATAATATTTTATCATGTATATGTACCACTTTTTTTTATCCAGTCCACTTTTGATAAGCAGCACAGTTGGTTCTATGTTTTTGTTATCATGAATAGTGCCGCAATAATCATGCATGTGCAGGTATCTTATGATTTGGGTTCCTCCTGGTATATTCTCAGAAGGTAGACTGCTGGGTTGTATGGAAGGTCAATTTTTAGATCTTTTGGAAATTGCCACACTGTTTTCCACAGAGGTTGTACTAGTTTATACTCCTGTCAACAGTGTAGAAGTGTTTCCTTTCTCTGCATCTTTTCCAGCATCTGTTGTTTTAGATTTATTAATTATGGCCATCCTGACTAGAGTTAGGTGGTATCTCAGTGTGGTTTTGATTTTTATTTATTTGATGATTAGTGAGATTGAGTATTTTTCATGTTTCTGTTGGCTGCTCATATGTCCTCTTTAGAGGAGTATCTATTCATATATTTTGCACATTTTTTAATAGGACTGATTGTTTCTTTTTTTCTTTTGGCCCATTTGAGTTCCTTGTGGATCCTGGATGTTAGACCTTTGTCAGATATACAGTTGGCAAATATTTTTTTCCCATTCTGTGGGCTGTCTCCCCACTCTCCTGATGTTCTCTTGATGGTTTCCTTTGCTTCGCAGAAGCGTTTCAGTTTGATGAGGTCCCACTTGTCTATATTATATCTTATGGCATATGCTATTGGGGTTTTGATTAGGAATTGTTTGCCTATTCCATTTTCTGTAAGGGTATCTCCTGCATTTTCTAAGATTCTTATAGCTTGAGGTTTTACATTTAGGTCTTTGATCAATGTAGAGTTGATTTTTGTGTATGGTGATATGTAGGGGTCCTGTTTCAATCTTCTGCATATGGTCAGGCAGTTTTTCCAGCACCATTTACTTAATAGGTTCTCCTCTCCCTAGGATTGTTGGTGGAGGCTTTGCCAAAGATGAGTTGGTTGAGAGATTGAGATTTTGATTCCAGAATCTCTATCCTATTTCATAGGTCTATATGCCTATTCTTGTACCACTACCAGGCAGTTTGATTATTGTTGCCTTATAACACAGTTTAAAGTCTGGGAGTGTGAGTCCTCCCACTTTGTTTCCTTTGCTGAGGAATGTTTTGACTATTCATGGTTTTTATGTTTCCATATGAATTTCTATATTGTTATTTCCAGGTCTGAGAAGAATGATGTTGGTAATTTAATGGGTATTGCGTTGAACACAGATCAACAAAGTAAAAGCCCAAATACAGAACACAGAAGACAAAAATATCATAGAAAAAAATCAACAAAACAAAAAGCTAGTTCTTTGAAAGAATAAAGAAGATTGATGAACCCTCTTCCCAGGTTGACCTGGAAAATGAGAAAAAAAGCTGAAGTAAACACAATCAGAAATACTAAAGATCAAGTCACAACTGACCCTGAGGAAATACAAAAGATCATCAGAGATTACTATGCACACCTGTATGGTAACAAACTCAAAAACCTAAATGAAATGGAAGACTTTCTGATGCCATACAACCTCCCAACGTTGAGACAAGAAAGTGAGATTCCAAATTGATCAATAACAACCCTGGAAATTGATTCCTTCATAGGAAAACTGTCTACTTTTAAAAACAAAATAAATTACTCAGATATTCTGTCATAGCAACACAAAACTGATTAAGCAAAAAATGCTATTAGGAGTGAGGTATTGTTTCAAGGACACCTGAAAATATGAAAGTGGTTTTAAGATTGGATGATGAGAAAATGTTGGAAAAGTTTGGAGAAACAGACTAGAAAAAGACTGTTTTTGCCATGAATGGAGCATTAAAGGTGACTTTTGTTATAGCTTAGAAAACAAAAAGGCAAGGGAAATAGTGCGGGGGGGGGGGAGGCAGCCCCTGCAAAGAGATTTAGTGGGTCCCTTGGGAGGTGTGGTGGCATCAGCGATTATTCTGGAGAAATAAAGAGAAAGAGACTGGACTCTGTCTAGTGCAGAAGACAATTCTGTAGGAGGGATAGATATTAAAAGAAAGAAAGATGGAGGGTTAGATGTAAAGAGAAAGAAAGAGAAAGAAAGAAAATGGACAACTGTTCAATGGATTGAGCAGAAGCCATTTAATGGGACAAACCATAATCCTTTTATCCCAAATTTTCACAGGTTAAATCATAAGACTTTCACTTGAACACAAAGCCAGGTGGATGAGGGGCGTCCCCCACCCACCAGGTGTTTCCTCAGGCATGAGGAAGGACAATCCCAATTAAATCACAAAACATTTACATGAACACAAAGCCAGGTGGGTGAGGGGCGTCCCCCACCCACCAGGTGGGTGGTGCATGAGGAAGGGCAATCCCAAAATTATCTCACTGTTCCTCATGCTTGGTTAATATTCCTCAAAAGCAATACAACAATTCTAACATCATAATATTCTAATGATCAATAACTTTTAAAACTTATGAATACACAACACCTAATG